>CAUYQV010096581.1:0-21895 GCA_963574575.1 Galagoides demidoff
CCAGCCACGTACACCTAAGGTGGCGGGTTCAAATCCCCAGCCTGGGCCCGCCAAACAACAATGATGGCTGCAACCAAAAAATGGCCAGGCGTTGTGGCGGGCGCCTGTGGTCCCAGCTACTTGGGAGGCGGAGGCAGGAGATTCGCTTGAGCCCAGGAGTTGGAGGTTGCTATGAGCTGTGATGTCCTGGCACTCTACCCAGGGGGATAGCTTGAGGCTCCGTCTCAAAAAAAAAAAAAAAAGAAAATCGCTTAAACCCAGAGTCTGAGGTTGCTGTGAGCTGTGATGCCACAGCATGCTACAGAGGGTGACATAGTGAGACTCTGTCTCGAAAACAAAAGAAAAGAAAAAAAGGAAAAGTGAGGGGCCCAGACAAGAACCCTTAGACAAAGTGTGGTTTCCGGGCAATGCCTGTGGCTCAAAGGAGTAGGACTCAGCCCCATAGGCCAGAGGTGGTGGGTTCAAACCCAGTCACGGCCAAACCCCCCCCCCCAAACTGAAAAGTGTGGTCTCCAGAACACCCAGGACAGCATTTGCCTTATTCATGGATGGGTCCATAGCGACTGACAATTACTCACTGATATTCTCAGGAGTCTTGCCATATGTCAGCATTGTGCCAAACACAAGGTGAGCCTGAGTCATCCTCACAACAACCCTATGAAGTAGGGACTATTACTATTCCTGGTACAGATGAGGACACTGAGTCTCCCAGAAGTGTGATTTTTTTCAAGGCCACAAAGCCTGAAAATGGCTAAGCCAGGAGTTAAACTCTGATCTTAACTTCCTTGGTGTCCTGCCTAACATACATAGCAGGTGATTATTCAGTAATTGCTGATGGTAATATTAATAGTTAACATGTATTGAAAATTTAACAACGCACAAAGCACTGTGTTAAGCATGTTACATGGCATTATTTTATTCAGTAGGTAAGTATTATTATTATACTACACTCATTTTATAGATGAAGACACTGAGGCTTAGATAAATTAACAGCATTGTCCATGGCCCTGAAGAAATGAATAAACTGGGCAGGTGAATGAACTGGGATACAAATCCAGGGGGACAGATAGATGAATGACCACAGGTACAGACAATCACCCTACCAGCACCACTACCACAAAAGAATGAGAAGCCATTTCCTGGAAGGAGCTCTGACAAGGTGGCTAACACCTTGATCAAGGATCTGCAGGCTTTTATCAGATGTCCTGGCAAAGGCAGTTTCAGCCTGGACTGTTCTGCCAGGCTTAGGGCCAAACTGTACTCAGAATTGACCCTAGAAGACTGGGCCAGTTTCCTCTTTTTTCTTCAGGCCTCTGCAGAGCACCCTTTCACCAGCTGTGTTTACTCACAATAGTCTGGCATTTAGAATCTGTTTTAGTTTGAGTCCCCCAATATTCAGGATCAGAGCCTCCAGGACCCACCCCTAAGGAGGAATTTTATAGATCTCTCAGCTGAATCCTTTGGCATTCCTGATAGGAATCCTTGCAGAGAGCCACCCTGTTACTTAAGGAAAGAGGGAGAGAAAAGGGGAGGAGCAAGCTTTCCCTCCCCTCCTCACCCTCCCAGAAAGCCTGGCTGGCCACCTCCACCCTCACCCCACAGAATTTCTCACCTTCAGGCAAAGGCAGATGACTGCAGAGCTGGGGAGCAGAACTTAACTGAGCCCTCCAGGCACAAGCAAATCTCAGCAATTAGTATTTAAGGAATGTGAATCCCTGAGGATGAGGGAGAGAAAGAGACAGTGGGAGAGGAAGGCTAAGATGTTCAGAGATGCAGCGATAGAGATGGAGACAGTTACTAGGAGGGGTTGCAGGAGAGACAGAAGAAGAGGAAGTGAAGGAGGAAAAGAAAAGAGACTGAGGTGGATGGGAGAGAGGCGGAGAAAGGGGGAAGGGAAGAGATAGAAAGAGCCAGTTGCTTTATTCATGGCTGGTGATATTATAGACTGAGTGAAAATCACATTATCGTAATGGGAAAGTTAGAGTTGCTGAGATGATGCCCTGAAGCCTCTGCGCTGATTGGGGTGTGATTGCTATCTGTATTTATATGTAGAAAGCAAAGTTCACTGCCAGTTCAAGATGGTGGCGGCTGCTTTATGCAACATAATTCTTCAGTAGGGAGACGCCCCGAGCAAGCTGAGCACACCCGGCCAGGAGTGGGAACAGGAGCTGGATGGGGAGCGAACGATGGAGCAGGCGGTGGAGCCTCGGCTAGAGCCCAGCGGGACTGCCACAGAGGACAGAGAGCGGGAACCTGGGGGGAGCCAGGGCAGCGCCTGATACCCAGGCCCAGCCTGGGTCCTGTTGGGGTAGGGGTGGCTGTGGTGTGAGAGCTTGGGGACTATAGGATTCAAAGGAACCACTCCCACTATCTGCCAGCTCTCAGGCCACCCAGATTGCCAGGAATGGGAAGAGGAGTCCTGGTGCAACAAAGTCAGGGCTGGTGCTACTTCAGAAGTAACACCCCTATCACCCGCACTGTAGAATTCAGTGCTAAATCATACAATGAATGTCAGGAATTTAAATTTTTCTCCTATGACTATTTGACGCTTTTTTTTTTGAGATGGAGTCTCACTATGTCACCCTCAGTAGAGCACTGCGGCATCACAGCTCACAGCAACCTCAAACTCTTGGGCTCAAGCGTTTCTCTTGCCTCAGCCTCCCAAGTAGCTAGGACTATTGGCACCTGCCACATGCCCAGGTATTTTTTTGTTGCAGTTGTCATTGTTGTTTAGCTGGCCTGGGCTGGGTTGGAACCTGTCAGCCTAGGTGCATATGGCCCATGCGGTAACCACTGTACTACAGGCGCTGAGCTTATTTGACCTTTTTTTGATATCTCGATTTTTCATTTCTTTTTTAGGGATCCTGCTATGCTGGTGCCTTACTTGGGGTCTGTTCTGCCCTTTTACCAGTCCAGTGCTGGGATGAATAAGGGTCAGTTCTTTTTGACTGGGAAGAGTGTGAGCCCTTACTTCCCTAGCATAGGCCCGCAGGGCACCCCAGATTCCAAGCTCTGCTCAATCTAATTAAGGTCAGGCTTGGTGCCTGTAGTCTAATGGTTAGGGCACCAGTCACCTGCACTGGGGCTGGTGGGTTCGAACCCAGCCAGGGCCTGCTAAACAACAATGACAACAAGAACAAAAATAGTTGGGTGTTGTGGTGGGTGCCTATAGTCCGAGCTACTGGGAGGCTAAGGCAAGAGAAACTCTTTTTTTTTTTTTTTTTTTTTAGACGGAGCCTCAAGCTATCCCCCTGGGTAGAGCGCCATGGCATCACAGCTCACAGCAACCTCCAACTCCTGGGCTCAAGTGAGTCTCCTGCCTCCGCCCCCCAAGCAGCTGAGACCACAGGCGCCCGCCGCAACGCCCAACCATTTTCCGGCCGCAGCCATCATCGTTGTTTGGCGGGCCCGGGCTGGGGATTCGAACCCGCCACCCTAGGTGTACGTGGCTGGTGCCCTAGCCAATTGAGCCACAGGCGCCAAGCCAAGAGAAACTCTTAAGCCCAAGAGTTAGAGGTTGCTGTGAGCTGTGACACCGTGGTATTCTGCCGAGGACGACATAGTGAGACTCTGTCTCAAAAATAATAATAATAATAATAATAATAATTGAGCTCAGACCATCCCTTACTTGACACTTGTTTCCCTCAGGACTTTCTTGGGAAAAGGGAATATGGGACTGGGCCTGGCTGTGGCCTTACCTTAGATATGCCAGAAAAAACACAAGAATGCCAAGTTAAATTTGGATCTCACATAAACAACAAATAGATTTTTAGTGTAGTATAAGTATATCCTAAGCACTATTTGGTATATACTTAACTATTTCTTGTTTGTTCAAAATTAAAATTTAACTAGGCATCCTGTATTTTTATTCGCTAAATTTGGCAACCCTGCCCTACCCCCACCTTGCCCATTGACTTCAGGTTTTGTATTGATTTACTGTGGAAGGTAATGCCCCTGAAAGGAAAGAGCCAGATTCACCAATTAATAGTTTTGTAGCTATTAATCTCCTTCTTCGAGCAATAGGTGGTACTGTGTTTCCCCAAAAATAAGACACTGTCTTGTATTTATTTTTTTTCAAGAAGACACACTAGGGCTTATTTTCAGGGGAGGTCTTCCTCCCGCCGAAATGCATTGTGTGGCTATGCAGATATGCTGCGTCGCCACACCCATCACTAGGTCTTATTATTGGGGTAAGGCTTATATTTAACAAATGCATAGAAATCCTGCTAGTGCTTATTTTGGGGGTAGGTCTTATTTTGGGGGAAACATGGTATTAATCCCTACCTCACTGGATGGTAGTAAACACTTAATAAAATTGAGTACGTAAAATGCTTAGTCCACTATCTGGCACAAAATATATGACCAAGAAACAACACAATCCCCTCCCAAAGCTAGCGCTCCCAAGGCACTCAATAAATGACATCTATAAAAGATCACCCCCCTTATATAAATTACTCTTTCTTCCCTTCCCATCTCTAACCTAGGCTTCTTGGAAGGCAAATAAAAGGCTTGTATTCAGATTCCTACCCTGGAAGCAGTTACCTGAGTAGGGAGATCTTAGAGAAACAGATCTGATCTTAATGTGGGTCTCCCTGGTGGAGGCCCGACCTTATAAGTTCTGCTTAGAGTTCTGAAAAGCTGATTGCAAGGGTGAAGCAAGCACTAAGAGTAATCCCCAAACCAAGGCTCATACATTTTTAGCTATTCTTCTAAGCTTCCAGAACAAAATTGAATCCATCCTCCTTTGAGCTCCCAAGTTTCCCTTTCTCCCAGGAAGATGGGGGGGCAGGGTAGAATGTGCTGCTTGGCAGAAAGGGGGACCCTGCCTGCCTGTGAGGGCCACAAAACAGACTATTTGAGCAACTAGTCTGCCCAGCGGTCATCCCATCAAGTATCAGACCAAATTGCTCTCCCTCCTCTGGCAGAAGCTCATGTCCAGGACACATCAGTTGGAAATTAGTGTGTCCCTCATAGTCTCTGTTCTCCTAGTTCTCATGTCTCAGCCTCAGCTCAGAACCCACTTGATGGCCAGGCACAGTGGCTCAAGCCTATAATCCTAGCACTCTGGGAGGCTAAGGTGGATGGATTGCTTGAGCTCATGAGTTCGAGACCAGCCTGAGCAAAATGTGAGACCCTCTCCCTCTACTAAAAAGAGAAAAACTGAGGCAAGAGAATCACTTGAGCCTAAGTGGGAGGTTGCTGTCGCACTCTACCCAAGGTGACAGCTTGAGACTGTCTCAAAAAGAAAAGAAAAGAAAAGAACCCACTTGATGCAGGAAGAGGTAATGTGCAAAATAAGAGTTCTGGAGTCCCACTGAGGCAGCCTAGACACTGGTCTCACCTGTATGATCTTGGACTTGTCTCTCCTAGAAGGATAGGACTTGCTTTCTTCCCTCACAATAGGTGTTTCTGACTGAAAAAAAAATTTTTTTCCCCTGTCACCTTTAGTCCCACAGAAGCTGGTGGCTGGACCCCAGCCATTGTCTCTGAAAGGGGATATGAGATCATAGACCTCAGTGCCATGTGGATTATATAAATGTGAAGCAGAAAGATATAGTAGGGAGTGGCAGGGTCTGTGCTGCACCTGGGAAACATGAAGGAATCCTACCACATGTTTGTTTTGAACATTGCGCTCATCAAACACCCAGGTGGGTATGGTTTGGTGCATGGACAACTCCCTAGTTTCTTCTTCTTTCTATTGACACACCTATACCTAGCCACAGGGCCACCAAACCTTGACACAGAATAGAGGTATCTCACATGCAGAGACATGCTAACTCATGAAGACAGAGTTATCCACATATATATTGGTATCAGACACCAGAGGAACAGAGAGTCTGTAAGAAAAGTACAAGGTCACACACAGGGGAGTGACCCATCCCCCAGTCTGCCTTTCTGTTCACCTTTTGCCAGCTGCCCACCTCTCTACCTCCTCCTCCTTGTTCACCCACTGGCACCCAAGTCTGCTGCTCATATCATTTCATCCTTGCTCCCTTCTCTGGGAATGGAACTCTCCCTCTCCCCCCACCCGCCCCCCCGGGAATGTACCTTTCCAGGTAAATGCATGGAGTAGACAGAGCAAGCTCCCATTCCATCTCTCTGCTCCAAAACTCCATTTACTATATTGCCCTCAGATAGAGGACATATCAAATATTAAGTTAATTTAAGAACAGATACTACATTTGATCTTAGCCAAAATACCGAGAAGTGGTGTGAGTGGAACTCGTAGAGCCTAGATGCTGTGAGTGGAAGTGCTGGGGGTGGGGTGCTCTGCACAGTTGACCCCTGCAGTAGAGCCATCATACAGGTATCTGGGGACCCTTGGCCATACTCTGCTTTGATCTTCACAATAAGCCTGTATTGGGGCTCTGATTCTCTTTCCCCCTCTTTAAGGCTCACCTTTCACTCCAGAGCTCTGGCGTGAGCCTTAGCTCCTTTATTCAGTTACCACCTAAAAATTCAGGAATTTTACCAAAGCTTCTAGAATCTCTGGGTCCCAGAAAAGGTCAATAAAAGTTCATCTTTGCCATTCTCCTGCCTTCAAGCAGGGGTGATCCTCTTTGTGGGAGATAAGGGGCAGGAGATTGACAAGGAGGGCCTACACCCTCCCTTGACCCTACTGAGCCTTGATATCAGGAAGCTGAATACCAGTGATTTAAGTCCATGTGTGTTAATGATGCCATCAGGCCAGGCATGGTGGCTCACGCTTGTAATCCCAGCACTTGGGAGGCTGAGGCAGGTGGATTGCCTGAACTCACAGGTTCGAGACCAGCCTGAGCCAGAGTGAGACCTTGCCTCTAAAAATAGCTGGGTGTCATGGCAGGCTCCTGTAGTCCCAGCTACTTGGGGGGCTGTGGCAAGAGAATTGCTTGAACCCAAGAGTTTGAGTTTGTTGTGAGCTATGATGCCACAGCACTCTACTGAGGGTGACAAAGTGAGACTCTGTCTCAAAAAAAAAAAAAAAAAGGATGCCATCAGGATGTGTGAAAAATCCCACCCAAGGATCACCTAGGTATCCCCAAACCTTCCAGGTTCTTCCCCAGGGGATTGTGTGTGATAAAGCAGAAGCCTCAGACACAGAGGCCACTGATTCCAGAAGGATCCCAAGAGGGGATGTAGAGGCCAGGTTTTGTTCTCTTAGAGGTGCAGGGGGGAGAGTCTGAGGACCTCTGTCTTGGAGATACAAGTCTTTTGAGGATTAAATGAGATATCTCCAAGGGCAGGAGGCTTGACTGGCTGTTCATTTATTCCGATTCCTTGAGGTGCCTTGGGCTTGTGTCTGTGCAGCTATGTTAGGAGATTGAACATGTGTCCCTGATCCCACCAAGAGGAATTGAGGTTTGACAGAGAACATTCTGCAGTGGCAGAAGAAAGAGAGGAGGCACCTGCCCCAGGAAACCGCCTGTCCAATCAGAGAAGAGACAGCAGAAATTAGCGCCATGGCCCTGGGACAGAAAAAGGGGCTAATCTACTCAAAAGTTGAAGCCTGGATAAAGTGACCCCTGCCTGGGATGGATGTTGAAGGCATGTATCTGAGGAAATGTCATTCCACTCCCCCAGAGGGCCCTGTAGGTGGTTGGTAATCCACCCGCTTTCCCCCTACTCTCATCTCCCCCTGCAATGCACACATACACACACATACACGCACATAAATCTTAATTGTGTCCAGGGCTTTTTACAGCGTTAATTAATCATATTTAGGGCTGTTTCCAGCTGTTGCTGAGGGAAAGAAGGTCCCACACGCCTGAGACTTAGGGTAAATCCAATCAGACGAAGGAATTCTTTGATTCTGGAGAAGCTGAGCATGGGAAAGACACCTTTAATCCCAGAGCCTCTTGGACCCCTGCCTGCCACCTCCTCATCACTGCCCTTGGAAACTGATCTGAGCTGGGAGAGGGAGGGGTGGTGGAGGGGGCTCAGGGCTGTGCTGAGCTAAGCTGACTGCCTGGGGCCCCTCCTAAGATGAGCTGAGGGTTGACTGGAATTAAGGGTTGGGGCCTCTGTGCTGACTTGGAGCTTCTGCTCCTGTACTTTGGCCATTTACTGGGCTCAGGAGAGCCTATGATTCCTGAGTAGCCACTGGGCCCAACGGTTATTACAGGAGACTGGGGCAGAACTGACCTAATTACAGCTCTGTACAACCTTTGTGGTCTAAGAAAGGGCCTCACCCCAGCTTTTCTGCTTTCCTGTGACTTCTTCCAAAATTCCAGCAGCATCTCTCAGTTCCCCTGCTTTCATGTGTCTCTCTATTTCTGGGCCTGCCTTTCTCTCTCTGCCTGGAGCTCAGGATTTCGATCTCTTCCACTGATCTCTGAAATCCTAGGGCACCTACCTCACAACCTCATGAAGATATATCTTAAGATAGAGGGACATCTTCCAGGCTGAGCAAGGTGAGACTCCATCTCTACTAAAAATAGAAAAAACTAGCCTGACATTGTGGCAGGTGCTTGTAGTTTCAGCTATTTGAGATGCTGAGGCAAGAGGATCTCTTGAGCCCCTGAGTTTGAAGTTGCTGTGAGGTATGAGGCCATGGTATTCTACCCAGGGTGACAGAGTGAAACTCTGTCTCAAAAGAGAAAAAAAAAAAAAGATAGAGGGATATTTTGAAGGGAGGGGCCAGCCTGGCAGGTGCTAATGACCCCTTCTTGGTTTGTGCTGGTGGCCCCACTACTCATTTGGAACAAATACAGTATCAGGATGGGGATGGGGAGAGGGAGAGCAGCTGGTGAGGATGGGGACAGGAAAGAACTGTCTTACGCCTTAGAGACCCAGATGGGGGTCTCTAAGGGTCGAATATGAGAGGGTGAAGGGCTATAAGGCTAAACAGAGACCAACTAGTTGCTGCCCTATCCTCCCCCTGTGATGACCTCACCCTAGCATACCCCCTTGCTGGGGCCTTCTGGGTCCTGGCCTAACTGGGGCCTAAATAATTGAGGAGCCCCCATTATAGCCTTGCACTGTCAAGTGTAAACGCTGCACTGGTCGGGTGGGGAAATGGGGCTAATTTGAATTGATAATAGGAAACGCAGGGAAAAGTCATCTATAGTGAGTGAGGAGCGAGCGATCCCCGAGCAGATGCTAAATCTTGTATAATGAAAGAATCTGCCGATGTCAATTATGTACGAGCGTCTTTGCAGTGGTTGGAGGCGGTGGGCGGGTGAGGGAACGGAGGGCTGGGTGCATCCCATAAACCCAAACACCCATCAAAGGCTCATACATATGGAGTGGCAGAGATTACAGCATAAATTTGAATGTTATGAATGTGCATGAGGGACAGCCAGGAAGCCCACCTCATAAGAGGGTAGGAAAGGGACTGTTTTTCAGTGCATGTGTACAAGGGAGCTTTTGTCCTCTTGGTTCCTCAGTTGTGCCTCCTCTGTTTCAGCTATGCCCTAACCCCCTGTACCCAGTTGTGTCCCAGGATGAGAAAATCAGGATATGGGGGTGTTGGGACAGAGTAAGTTCAGCTGTTCTTCTGGGGTCTGGATATACATCCCTTGGGAGCTTTGGACCCAAGTGAGCCTTGACCCATTAAGAGTATTTCCAGGAAGAGATCAAGAGATCAATGTGGGCTCGGCGCCTGTGGCTCAATCGGCTAAGGCACCAGCCACTTACACCTAAGGTGGTGGGTTCGAATCCCCAGCCTGGGCCCGCCAAACAACAATGATGGCTGCAACCAAAAAATGGCTGGGCGTTGTGGCGGGTGCCTGTGGTCCCAGCTACTTGAGAGGCAGAGGCAGGAGACTTGCTTGAGCCCAGGAGTTGGAGGTTGCTATGAGCTGTGATGCCATGGCACTCTACCCAGGGGGATAGCTTAAGGCTCTGTCTCAAAAAAAAAAAAAAATAAGCACCACTGCATGCCAGACATGGGGGACTGAAATGATACCAAACATGGCCCTTGCCTTCTGAGGTTGTCTAACAAGTGCTGACAAGCATACAAGTGATGCTAGCGCCTGGCAGGATGTCACTGCTACTGGCACAAAGCTTCAGGCTGCCATGAGTTTATCTCCTTGTACACTATGTACAGGTGTGGTTGGGCACTGACTCACATGATTCACTTCTCAGAGAAGAATAGGTATTTCTTTCTACACAGATTTCTCTCCTGTCTTCCAGCTGTTTGCTTTGACTTTCCAGAGAGAAATAAGCATGGTCTCCATTTCTTGAACAAATGCTATGTGCTTGGTCAATGTTTTTCAACCTTTTTTATCTCATGGCACCCTTGAACCTGTAGTTAAACCTCCATGTCATACTTAAATTATGTTGATGGGAAAAAAGAGTAAAAAAAAGAATATACTTACTGTGCTTTGAACTTCTGGTCTTGTTTTTGTTTCAAGACAGAGTCTCACTCTGTACCCAGGGTAGAATGCTGTGGCATCCTATCTTACAGCAATCTTAAACTTTGGGGCTCAAAAGATCCTCTTGCCTCAATCTCCCAAGTAGCTGGGACTACAGGTGTGTGCCACCACATCTGGCTAGTTTTTCTATTTTTAGTAGAGATGTGGTCTCACTCTTTCTCAGTCTGGTCTAAAACTTCTGAGCTCAAGGGATCCACCCACCTCGGCCTCCTCCCAGAGTGTTAGTATTACAGGACAGAGCTACTGCACCCAGGCTGAACTTCTTTTAAAAATAATTTAATTAATGATCTTTAAAAATGTTCACAGCACATCTAAAGTCCTCTCATAGCTCCCTCTTTGAAAATCATTGCACAAAGTGCTTTGCTTATATTTGTTATTTCACTGAACTCTCGCCTAGGTAGTATTTCTCTAATTTTATGGAGAAGAAAGAGGGTTGGGATGCTTAGGTAACTTGTTTAAAATTTCACAGGTAATAAGCCACAGAACTCAAACTTGAAGTTGGGATGGTTCTGAAGGCTACTCTGGATATCTCAACTCTCCTGGAAAATTCTATTCTCTCTGTGCTACCCTGTTCTAGTGTTCAAAACCCTGGCTTGCACTCTACCTGTCATCTTCATGACCCTCCTGTACTGATTAATAAGACCTAGCAAATCTTCTACGGGCAAGTCTTTTTTGTAAGTGAATACAATCCAACTTTTATTAAGCAAAGATGGGTTAAGAGTAAGAACTTGTTCATTACCTGGAATTTTGTGACCGTAAATGTTAGCAAAGCTAGCATTCTTACCAACTTTGCTTCAGAGCTTTTGTATTATAGATCCTCAGTGATAATGGAAAACAAGCTAAAAAGAGGTTGAATAAGTCTCACTTAAAAAAAAACAGCCTTTGGCTCCGCGCCTGTAGCTCAAGTGGCTAAGGCGCCAGCCACATAAACCAGAGCTGGCAAGTTCAAATCCTGCCTGGACCTACCAAACAATGACAACTACAAGCAAAAAATAGCGGGGCGTTGTGGTGGGCACCTGTAGTCCCAGCTACCTGGGAGACTGAGGCAAGAGAATCACTTAAACCCAGGAGTTGGAGGTTGCTGTGAGCTGTGATGCCACGGCATTCCACCCAGGGCAACAGCTTGAGGCTCTGTCTCAAAAACAAACAAACAAATGGCCTTTGTATGGAGAATGATGCTGACTTTTACAGCATGTGTAGCCCCCGTTAAAACATAGTCCTATGGGCAAAGGCGAATGGTTTTCTACAGCCAGATCTTAAGAAGGGTTCCAATTCTGAAATGAGGTTTCCTAACCTGTGGTTTAGGTCTTCACTTCATCTCCCGTTTCTTTCTTCCTCACCTCTGCCCCATCTCACCACAGCCCCAGGTTAGAACAATTGCGATGATTCCCCTTGGTTAGTGACACCTGATGTTCTACCTCTGGCTCCCAGGACTTTGGCAGCAGCAAGAAGATCATGCCATTATCTTGTCCAGAGCTACGGAGTTCATTCTTCTGCTGTCACCTCATCCAAAGGCAGATGTTTCTATTTTTAAAACTGTCAGGCTCTCTCATTCTCCCCTCTTCCATTAATCTTATGGTTCCTTTTTCTTATTATTTGACCTCCGTTGGGTTTTTCTACATCAATCATAACTGCCCCCAGTATATTCAAGTGTGCCCAGTGAGATTTGGTCTTTTACCTTGATACCTTCCTTCCTTCCTTCCTTCCTTCCTTCCTTCCTTCCTTCCTTCCTTCCTTCCTCTCCTCCTCCTTCTTCTCTCTTTCTCCCTCCCCCAACAGGGTGTCACTCTGGTGCCCAGGCTGGAGTGCAGTGGCATCATCATAGCTCACTATAACCTCAAACTCCTGGGCTCAAGTAATCCTCCTGCCTCTACTTCCCAAGTAGCTGGGACTACAGGTGGATGGCATGACACCTGGCTAATTTTTCTATTTTTGTAGAGATGAGGTCTTGTTCTTACTCAGGCTGGTCTCGAACTCCTGGCCTCAAGGAATCTTCTTGCCTCGGCCTCCCAAAGTGTTGGGATTACAGCTGTAAGCCACCATGCCTAGTTTATTCAAATAGCATTGAAACTAAAGTCCAAGTAACTTCAAGCAAGGCAGGAGGAATCCTTTTGTTACCAGGGTCCCTTAGAGGAAATGAAATGGATTAGGATAAATATGGCCTTTTGTAGGCCTGGCTTTCTCCCTTCCTTTTCCACTCAGAAACCAAACTGTGCTCATATTTCTGAATGTAATTAAGGAGTCAGGCACAAGACCAAACTGATGATAGCAGAGTTAGAGAACTAACCAGAAATTGTCCCCACTCCCTGTGCCTGGAACTCAGTGAGGGTAAGGAGATCCCCAGGTGAGTAGCCTGAGAACCACACAAAAATTAAGGGAAATGAATAAAAACTAAACCAGACAAAGTACAAAAGGAAATTTTGATGAAAAACGTCTAGTGGCTTGGCACCTGTGGCTCAATTGGCTAAGGCGCCAGCCACATACACCTAAGGTGGCAGGTTCGAATCCCCAGCCCGGGCTCGCCAAACAACAACGATGGCTGCAACCAAAAAAAAAATGGCCGGGCGTTGTGGCGGGCGCCTGTGGTCCCAGCTACTTGGGAGGCGGAGGCAGGAGACTCGCTTGAGCCCAGGAGTTGGAGGTTGCTATGAGCTGTGATGCCATGGCACTCTACCTGGGGGGATAGCTTGAGGCTCCGTCTCAAAAAAAAAATAAAAATAAAAATAACATATATCAAATTATTAACGATTCCCCCCTGTTGCAACATGAAAGGGAGCTACAACATGGCAGACTGAGAACTCCCTAAGTAGGAACTTTCCCATCTGCCTGGGGTCTGGAGACAAAGGGAGAAACCATATTAGAAATTCACAAGCTAAGTTTTTGCAGAAAAATCTGTTGAGAACCAGAGAGATGGACACTGTGTTAGTATTTAGTGAGGCAGATAGGTGCTGCCTGGATTCGAAATCTCAGGAGGTTTTTATTAAAGATTTTAGAACGTGTGGTTACAGAATGAAGAAGGAAAGAGCTAATAGTCTCATAACTCAATTACACAGGTGGTCTTTTGATTAAGAAAAAGATCATGGGGTGGAGGCATTAAATCCTGGGACAGCACTAAGTAAGTAATAGTAAAGTAAGGAGTAAGGAGTAAAGTAAGCAAGGAGTACAGTCTCCTAAAGCCTTAGGGGACTTTAGGAGAGGAATGGTTACAGTTAGTCTTCAGGTTAGATTGTCTTTCTCCATGGTAATTTTTAATCCCCTTCTAACTCTGCTGATATCTTGTCTCTGGTAAGCTGCTAAATTTTACTCAGATATCCCCAAACTAATTTTCTATCTATTCTGGTGAACATTCTGAACCCTGTCTCCATGATAAGCATGCTGAGGTGGGTAGGGCTGAGGCCTGGGGCTGTTCCCAAGGGAGTCCTCTGAAGTGTCTACCTGCATTATATTTCTACCCACACCCACCTGCTTTTCTGTTAGTCTATCTGATTTCTGTTTCTTCTATCTTACATTATTTTTTATATCTGTATAATCCTTTTTAAAATTTCTTATTCTTTGCCCTTGTTTATGAGTTTTCTCCGTTCTGTAAGCATTTAAATGATTGTCATTGTATATTCTTAATCTTCCAGTTTAATACTAAGAAGTCTTTAGGGGTTTAATTGTGCTATTTTTGTTTCTACTGACTCTTGTTTATGTGGTCTAATAGTGAGTTCTTGTATATGAGGCCTGTATCTGATTCTGTGCTGGTAAACTGGCTCCTGTTTTAGAAATTCCAATTTGTAGCATCTGCCAATTTCTGTGGTGTAAATGCTGTCATGATAGCTAATTTCAAACTGTCAGTTTGACATCTCCTAATGTAAAGTTGGGAAGATAGGTACGCAATTGGCTCTCTCAAGCAAGTCTGCCTACCACTCCCAAGAATCTTACTGGATTGGGATTATGAGTCCTTCCATGGAAGGGATTTGCCTTTGTTTTTGTTAAGTACCTGGAACTATACCCAATGTCAGGCCACTTTAACTTTCCTTGCTTTTTGGAGCATGAAGATAGTTTTGAGCTGGATCCCTATATCCATTTGAGGACTGCTTTTTTTTTTTCTTTCCCATTGTTATATTTTATTTTTTTTTAGTTGACAATAGTAATTGTATACATTTTGCGGAGCGCAACATGATGTTTTCGTATATGTGTATGTTGTGGGATGACTGCTTCTCTTAACAGATTCTCATAGATGTTCCTTTTGTGTTTTCCTTCATTTGAGGCCAAAAATAGTTTCTCTGTCATATCTTTTTTCATGGCTGATATTTTTCTATCCAGTCTCTCATTCAGAGTGCAACACTTTTAGACCCTTGGCTTTATTCAGCATCTCTACTTCAGTTCCTTATTTTGTAAAAGCCTAAGTCTTTCAGCCATTAAGACCCAGGGCTCTTGCTTTTTGGAGGTCAGCCAACGCCCTTGGGGATGCTGCCAGCTTTAGCACCTGCTTACAAGTCTAGATTCATTCTGGGATCCTTGAGTTCTGAATACATTCTTATCCTCTTGTGAGCTTAACTGTGCATTTAAATAATTAAAAAAAAAGTTTATCCAGTATGTAAAGTGTCTCCTGATGGGAAAGTTTTTAGGATATGTAGACTGTAATCTTGCTAGAAAAAGAGTTCCTGTTTTAAACACCCCAAACTTTTCTGGTTATCTGTCTCGGAGTAACAAATATTCTAAATTTAGGGTTTGTAAAAATGATCAATTTATTATGACTATAATCTGTGGGTTAATAATTTGGAAGGGGCTCAGCTGGATAATATGTTCCATATGGCTGAATCTTAGCCAGTGTGCTGTGGCACCTGAGTGTGCTTGAGAGAGGATCTTAGGTGTGCCTTGAAAATTTTTATTTGTCCTAATAGAGTATCTCAAGAATGAAAAAAGTATCCAATGTACTCAATACTATTATAAAACTAATATATAAACACTTACATACTCACACAATTGATAAAACCCAATATACTCTAGCAAGGGGGAGAGAAAGGGAGGGGGAGAGTGATTGGTGGGATCTCACCTAATGTGCACAATGCAGGGGTATATTTCAAAATAACTAAGTACATTTTAAATGCCTTACCACAAAAAAATAAAAAAGTGAGGTGATGTTTATATTAATCAGTTTGATTTAATATTCTACCTTGTATATCAAATCATCACATTGTACCCCATAAATGTATAGCTATGATTTTAATGAAAAATTAAATAAAAATAATAAATTATTTTCAAAAGTTTAAAGCACAGTCCGTATCTTCTTTTTTTACTTTTTTTTTTGATCAACATAATTTAAATGTGCTGTGGAAGTTTCACTATAAATTCAAGTGTACCGTGAGATAAAAAAAAGGTTGAAAAACACTGCTATATAGTGTCAACTGGGTTCAATTGTTGTTTCTCAGGTGATGGCTCACCTAGTGTGGAGGGTCCAAGAGGGTTTGTTTCCCTCACTTGCCTGGTGCCTTGGTGAAGATAGCGTGAAGTCTGTACTCAGCTGATTTGTTATCTTTATATAGTCTCAGGGCCTGTCTTAATGATCTCGTGCAGAATCATTAGACTTATCATAGTAATCCAGGGGTTCTAAGGTGAGTGTTCTGAGAGAAAGAAAGTGGGAAGCTGATAATTCCAGGTCTCAAAATGAGCACATTGTCACTTCTGCCTATTGGTCAAAATATTCCTTCAGCCCAGATTAAGAGGAGGAGGCAATATACAGGTCACATAGTCCCACACCTTCCCTAAAAAATATGAAGATATCAACATCTAGAGCCGTGGTTCTCAACCTTCCTAATGCCACAACTCTTTAATACAGTTCCTCATATTGCCGTGACCCCCAACCATAAACTTATTTTTGTTGCTACTTCATAATTGTAATTTTGCTACTGTTATGAATCATAATGTAAATATATGATATGCAGGATATATTTTCACTGGTCGCGACCCACAGGTTGAGAACCGCTGATCTAGAGAAATAAAAGAATTTTCTCTGGCTGTGGTAAGACACACTGGGGCTAGTGCCATATTTTGGATATAATAGAACATGGCCCAGTTTCTGTAAATGGATTTGTACAACTGGGATAGGCCCAGGGAATCACTGCTACCCATAGTAGATGTTGGCAGGAAATGCAGAAGAAGGAACAGAACATGGTTCCCAGAAAGTACACCAACAGGCAGGTGGTTTTACATTCCAGTTGATCTGATGTCCACTATATAATAAATGGCTGTCCTCACAGGGGAATAACAAATCAGTGATACTCAGAAATCCAAAAGATAATTAAATGAAAAGATATTTGCACCATAATCCAGGGACTAAGGCCCTGGTGAGACCAGTATAGACACTACGCAGTCTTTGGTCTTGTTGACATCAGGAATTAGGCGGGCAGAATGTGAATAGCCAGGAAGTTATCAACAGTGAGCAGAGTCACAGCTGCTGGCTAGTTTGAAAAGCACATAGCACTCTAGTCCTAGAAGTACTGGAGTATTGGGATATTTTCCAATGAGGACTTGAGTTCAAGGACAAAGGCAGAGATCTCATTCTGATCAGAGGAAAGGATGTGTTACAGATACTAGGAACGAAGCATGAACCCCTTGATTAGAACTGGATAGATGAACATAACAATGAAATGCCAACTTTTAGAGTTTGTGGCTAAGGAGCTTGAAATTCTCAGGATTTGTTCAGAGATGTATCTAAGTAGAAGTGAAAGGAGTGTCAACTTAACAAGTTTGTCACAGGAAAGATGGAAATTGGCTAGAGAGAATAATCCATACACACTGATGAACAGCAGCAAGTGTTAAAGGGACTAGCCAAGGGATGATTCCTAAGTTTCATACACACACACACAGAGACATGTATATAACGTAAATAGTTATAAAATGAAAAGCTTACAGAGTTTAGGCAGCTAACACAAATCAGGATGCAGGCTGTACTGGACTGAATTTATATCCCTCCCCTCCAGATTCGCCCTCCTAACTTCATGTGATTTTACTTGGAAATAGAATATTCATCCAGTAATTAAGGTAAAAGAAGTCATAAGGGTGGGGCTGTAAACTGATAGGATTAGGTGACCTCACAAGATGAGGATAAGAGAGAGGGAGAGATCTCTCTGCGCATATGTAGAGGAAAGACCATGTGAAGACACAGCAGGCAGGCAGCAGTCTGCAGGTCAGAAAGAGAGCACTCCCCCAAATATGCACTTGTCAGCACCCTGACCAGGGACTTCTGGCCTTCACAACTATGAGAAAATAAATGTGTTGTTTAAGGGACTCAGCTGGTATTGTGTGATGGCAGCCCATGTAGGCTAACACGCAGGCCAAGTTTTGAAGCACAACAGGGAAAATACCAGGGAGTACAATCTGGGAGTGGTAGAAATAGCACTGAAGTGGATCACAGAAGCCCCTTCTAACAGGAGAAGCTGCTATAAGCTCCAGTGAATTGAGGCTGCATTTGGTGAGAGGGAGTAGAGAAAGGTATATAAAAAATGGGGTGGTGGATGTTGAAAGCTTCTTCCAGGTTGAGCAAGACTGAAAGATACTTCCAAGAAACATAATCAACAGCATCCTGTTTAAGTCACCCATGCAAGTTTCAACCTGCTTGGCTTATTGGTGTGGCTGGGAGGGCTTCCTTTGTTTCTGTGCATGCAGATTTTACGTTTCTGGATTTTTGTGTGCCTCAAAACTTTCATAATAATCCACATAGCACACAAAATATGTATTGATTTTATGTTATTGGTACTGCCTGAAGTCAACAGTAGGATATTCGTAGCTAAGACTGTTAAGTTTGAGGGGAGTTTAAAGTTATATATGGATTTTTACTGGCAAGGGGAATTGTTGCCCCTAACCTCTGCATTATTCAAGGGTCAATGAATTTTGCAGCGAGGGGTTAAGTACATGTCTTTGCTCTTCTCTATCTGTTCTTTGGGTGGATTATGGATTTTTGAATTATGTTTTTATCAAAAAAAATTGCTCCAGGAATAGATTTCTTTCAAGGGATCATAGACTCAACTCAAGTTTCATACATTATAGGGGACACTTTCCACGTGAAGGTAAACTCTTTTTTTTTTTTTTTTTTTTGAGACAGAGACTCAAGCTACTCCCTGGGTAGAGTGCCATGGCACATCACAGCTCATAGCAACCTCCAACTCCTGGGCTCAAGCCAGTCTCCTGCCTCCGCCTCCCAAGTAGCTGGGACCACAGGCGCCCGCCACGACGCCTGGCCATTTTTTGGTTGCAGCCATCATTGTTGTTTGGCGGGCCCGGGCTGGGGATTCGAACCAGCCACATTAGGTGTACGTGGCTGGCGCCTTAGCCGATTGAGCCACAGGTGCCGAGCTGAATGTGTGATATTCTAAAACTGAACATTTAGAACCTTTCCTTTATGTTCATAACTTTAGCCACGATTTAAAAACTAATCATATTGATTTTTTACCTTGAAAATTACATCTAATAGATTAAGAAGAATAAAATATACATATACTGGTCATAGGCTGGGTGCGGTGGCTCATGCCTGTAATTCTATCACTCTGGGAGGACGAGGGTAGATTGCCCTGAGCTCATAGGTTCGAGACCAGCCTGAGGAACAGTGAGACCTCAACTCTAAAAAATAGCCAGGCATTATGGTGGGTGCTTGTAGTCCCAGCTACTTAGGAGGCTGAGGTAAGAGAATTGCTTAAGCCCAAGAGCTGGAGGTTGCTGTAAGCTATGACACTAGGGCACTCTACCAAGGGTGACAAAGTAAAAGTCTGTCTCAAAAAAAAAAAAATAACATATATATACCTATTTATTTATTTATATAGACACATATACTGGTCGTAACAAGACAATTCAAAGAGATATAAAGAAAAAGATAACTCTTTCCGTTCAACCCCATCTCTTTTTAGCCCTCTTAAGTGTACAATAAACCTAGGGTTAATTCTTTCAGTCTTTTCTTTCTCTCTCTCTTTTTTTTTGAGACAGAGTCTCAGTACGTCGCCCTCAGTAGAGTGCTGTAGCATCCCAGCTCACAGCAACCTCAAACTCTTGGGCTCAAGTGATTCTCTTGCCTCAGCCTCCCAAGTAGTTGGTACTACAGGCGCCTGCCACATCGCCCAGCTATTTTTTGTTGCAGTTGTCATTATTGTTGTTTAGCTGGCCAGGGCTGGGTTCGAACCCACCTGCCTCGGCATATGTGACTGGTGCCCTAGCCACTGACATATGGGTGCCACCTGCCATATTTTTGTTGAGTTCAATTCCATCCAATGTTTTTGTTCCCCCAAATCTGTCATTGTAATGCCATGTAAAAACTTAAAAATATTTATGTAGACAAATGTTTTTATTTTTCTTTTTTTTTTTTTGAGACAGAGCCTCAAGCTGTCCCCCTGGGTAGAGTGCCATGGCATCACAGCTCATAGTAACCTCCAACTCCTGGGCTCAAGCGAGTCTCCTGCCTCAGCCTCCCAAGTAGCTGGGACCACAGGCGCCCGCCACAACGCCTGGCCATTTTTTGGTTGCACGTGGCTGGCGCCTTAGCCGATTGAGCCACAGGCGCCGAGCCGACCATTGCACTCTAGCCTTAGCTATTGAGCAAGACCCTGTCTCTAAAACAAACAATAGTTTTGAAAAGGGGAACTTTCTTAATCTGAAAAGGGCATATACAAATAACTGATGGCTAACATCATAATTAATGGTGACAGTCTTGATTTTCCCGTGAGTGGAAAAAGTCACACTGCTCGCTCTCCCCAGTGCTTAGAAAAATCATACTGAATGGGACAGCACCTTTGGCTTAATGGGTAGGGCACCGGCCCCGGCCAAACTGCAGTAAAAAATAGCTGGGTGTTCTGGCAGGTGCCTATAGTCCCAGCTACTCACGAGGCTGAGGCAAGAGAATCGCCTAAGCCCAAGAGCTGGAGGTTGCTGTGAGCTGTGACACCATGGCACTCTACCAAGGGTGATACAGTGAGACTTTGTCTCAAAGGGAAAAAAAAACACACTGAATGAAATTTAAAAAACGCATAATGTAGTTCTCTTCAGACTACCTTCTAGTTTTTTGTAGATGTAGACAAACATAAAGTGGGAAAGCACAAGACTTAGAATAGCTAAAACAGTCTTTTAAAAGAGTGGAAGAAATAACTATCCATGTTAAAAGTTACTAAATTTAGTAACAATGGTAATCAGAGTATGTGGTACTGGCAGAAACAGATTAATGGAACAGAATGCAGAACCCAGAAATAGATATCCACAAAAATATTCCCAATTGAATTTTGATGAGCAAAAGCTATTTAGTAGAGGAAAGATTGCCTTCTCAACAAATGGTGTGAGCACATCTGGACATCTATGGTGTAATAAAACATGTATTTGAACCTTGTACCTGGTTCCTGGTGCAAAGCTAAAAGCCTTGGAATTTCCTCAGTTCCTTTTGCTATTCATAAGGATCCCCTTTCAAACACATATGACTAGTGCAGTGACTCAGATTGAGGCTGCTAAATGACTAGATAGCTGGTCATCAGAAAGAAAGGGAGAATTCTCCACACAAGCTTCAGCGAGCATCTAGGTTGGTAAACACACCTGCCTACTGGGAAGATGACATGGCAGCTCTTTGCACCTCAGTGCCCCAAACCTTTACCCTATGTATCTCTTCCATTTGGCTGTTCCTGAGTTTTTTAAATAAGCCAGTAAACATGTTTTCCTGAGTTCTGTGGATCATTCAAGTGAATTATTGAACCTGAGATGGGGATGTGGGAGCCCTTCAATTTGTAGTTGGCTTAGCAGAATTGTAGCTGTGGCTGGTGTCTAGTATGGGGTAGTCTTGTAGACTGAGCCTTTGTTGGATTTGTGCTAATTCTGGTTAGCATCCAAATTGGATACCCAGTTGGTGTTGGAATAAAACATATATTTGATGTTAGAAAAAAAGGCATTCTAGTATCATAGGGGAAAACACAAAACTATAAATCTTTTAGAAAAAATAGAGCAGGAAATCCTCAGGACGTACAACTAGGTAAAGAGTTGTTAAACTTGACACCAAAAGCATGCTCCATAAAAGGAAATTGACAAATTAGACAGTATCTAAATTAAAATCCTTTGGTCTAAAATAAAATCCTTTGCCCTGCTCAAAATACTGTTAAGGAAATAAAAAATATAAGCTACATACTAGGAGAAAATAAATATCTAGAATATATAAAGATCTCTCAAAACTTAATCTTTTTTTTTTTGATTAGTAGATAGGTAAAAGACATGAATAGACAGTTCACTGAAAAGGATATACAGATGGTAAATTTGAAAATATATTGTCCATTAGGAAATGGCAGATTAAAAATACTGAGCTATTACAGCATACCTATCAGACTGGCCAAAATAAATAGTGATAACAAAAGTGCTGATAAAAATGCCAAGAAAGGCTCGGTGCCTGTGGCTCAATCAGCTAAGGCGCCAGCCACGTACACCTAAGGTGGTGGGTTCGAATCCCCAGCCCGGGCCCGCCAAACAACAATGATGGCTGCAACCAAAAAATGGCCGGGCATTGTGGCGGGTGCCTGTGGTCCCAGCTACTTGGGAGG
>CAUYQV010096583.1:0-18339 GCA_963574575.1 Galagoides demidoff
CCCGGCCATTTTTTGGTTGCAGCCATCATTGTTGTTTGGCGGGCCCGGGCTGGGGATTCGAACCCACCACCTTAGGTGTACGTGGCTGGCGCCTTAGCCGCTTGAGCCACAGGCGCCGAGCCTATTTTCTTTAAACTTAAACTTAGCCTCTGAACCTTGCCAGGGTACACTCCTCTACCTCTTTCTCTAATCATTAAAGTAGTTACTATCTTGATCCCTTCTCTAATCAGATGGTTCTAAGATTTTTCTTACCCTCCAAACATCCTAGAAAGTGTGGGGAGAAGAACAAGAGAAAATAAAAATTTCCAGGGGGAACCACCACACTTTTGCATTATAGACACCCATCTTGTTCAAGAACTGAGCGTTTCACCACACACTATTTCCCTTTCCAAATGTCAGTCCTTGCATATTTAAATAGTTATATAGGAATTTTAAAAATACATTAAAAGTTAAATTATGTTAAAAAAAGAACTTTAACATAGCATAACTATATTAAAGGGATATTTAGTCCTTCCAAATACTTGATCTCTGCAATCAGACCCCAAATAATAAAGAGTATTTTCTAACTAAAGGATGTATACATCCTTAATATTTACCTTCCTAACCTCCTCACTTGTCTATCAGAATCCTGAGAGGGCAAAATGAGCATTGAGAATCTAAAAAGTATATTCCCCACTTACTGGAAATAGTACTGGGCTGAAAGATCATAATAGCTGGCATAGATATGTTTAACTGCAGATGTCTAATACTACAGTTTTTTTTTTTATTTTTTTTTTTGAGATGGAGCCTCAAGCTATCCCCCTGGGTAGAGTGCCATGGCATCACAGCTCACAGCAACCTCCAACTCCTGGGCTCAAGCGAGTCTCCTGCCTCCGCCTACCAAGTAGCTGGGACCACAGGCGCCCGCCACAACGCCCGGCCATTTTTTGGTTGCAGCCATCATTGTTCTTTGGCGGGCCCAGGCTGGGGATTTGAACCCGCCACCTTAGGTGTACGTGGCTGGCGCCTTAGCCGATTGAGCCACAGGCACCGAGCCACACTACAGTTTTAAAACAGCAAAAATTCTCTGAGCTGTGTTCACATAAAGTCTGTGTGGTGGAATGAGCAGAGCAAAACAAAACGGAAAATGGGAGTACAAATTCTAGATGAGTAACCCCATAAAAATTATTTGGGCAGTAAAATGTCTAATCTGAAGATCTTTATGGTTATACTTTATGGTTTTAAAGTGTTTTCACACACTTTTACATTTATTTCCTACAATCACTCTGACATTTACAAACAATCTATGACGGTCCTTTAAAAAAGCATTTATATTAATTAAATTTACAGATGTCTTTATTGTCCTAATCTTACCACTTGTACCACTCAGTTCTCCCTTTCTCTAAGTAATAAAGTCTGTAGGAAATGTATAGGACAGACAATGTTCAAAAGTTGAAGTTAGTAAACTAATGAAGGATAGATATCTTATAGAACATATATTTAGTATCACACCATGCCGACCTCAAATGGAGCAAAAGATCCAGATAAAAAACAGATCACAGTATACTCATCTGGATGGAAAAAAATGTAAATGGATAGTCAACACCGGTATGAAAGACAAGTTTCACTGATAAAGGCTTTGAACAACGCTGTCTAACAGCTAACCAGACTATCTTCAAACTCACTACAACCAGCTCCAAAAGATCATTACTCACATATTTCATGCATATTAACTCTACTTTTTGGTTGGGTATTGGAAGTAGTGAAAAGAAATTTTAACCTTACATTACCCTCAACCTTCCTTACAGTCTCAATATAAGGAAGCAGAAGACATTCCCATCTTTTGCTTTAGCTAATCTTTCAGGAATTAACAGTACGCCTACTAACAAATCTCTAACATCAACTTGTCTCTTTTCTTCATTATCATGTCTGTATTTTTCTGGTCTCCAAACCTACATTCCTAAGATAATCTGGATAAAAGGGCAGGGAAATACAAAAGGAGAAGATGGTTTTATAAATTTTATCATTACATGATAGCTCCTCAGAAAACAAACTGCTCCATCACGCAGCCACAGGAATGCAATTCCCCTAGAACAGTAGCCAGTTTTCAGAGCATGGTCTAGGGACCTCTAGAGGGACCCCCTCCACACCCTTTGAGAGGGGGAGAGAAGTCAAAACACTTTCATAATACTAAGATGCTACTTTGCTTTTATTCCACTGTCATTCTCTCATGAGTAGAGTTTTCCAGAAGTTACAGAAGATGTGATACTGCAACAGATTGAATGTAAGTTAAGTAATGACACTATTCTCATTCAACTGTTTTTTTAAAGTTATTTTAAATTTTTAAAAAGTGGTCCTGAGATCAAGAAGTTTGTGAACCATGCCCTAGGAGAGTATAGTTAATTATGGAGGTCTTTCACAGCATCCTAAACTCCATCAATCTAATTAGCACTCACTATCAATAAAAACAAAAGCTATGGTGCCAATCTATCAGCATCAGTACCTTCGGATACTTTCGTACGGTGAGGACAAGTTGCACTATTTTTCTTGCTATTGGTATTAAAGACATTCAGCCAGTGATGCGAAATATCATAACCCCAAAACATGGCAAGCAACAACTACAGTGAATACCCATATACCCACCTAGAACATACCATTAACTTTTTTTATACTTGCTTTTATCACATATCCATTTCTAGCACTTTTCATATAAACTGAAGACCTCAGGTATATACATGTCACTAGTTTTTTTCTTTTGAATCCAAATTTATGTACAATGAAATGCACAAATCGCTTCTGAGTTTTGATAAATGCACATACTTGTTTTACTCAAATTTCTATCAACAAAAAGAACATAACAATCATCCCAGAAAGTTCCTTCCTGCCTCTCTCTAGTCAGTCCTTGCCTCTATTCCTAGGACACTATTCTTTTGATGTTTGCTCACCATACATCCAGTTTTGCTTATTCAAGAATTCCATATAAATGGAATCACATACACATACTATGTACTTTTTTTTTGCAGTTTTTTGGCTGGAGCCAGGTATGAACTCGCCACCTCCAGTATATGGGGCCGGCGCCCTACTCCTCTGAGCCACAGGTGCCACCCACATGTACTTTTTGTAGTTTCTCTTAGCATGTTTCTGAAATTTATCCATATTATAGTGTGATTCAGTAGTCTATTCCTTTTTATTGTTGAGTAGTTTTCCATTCATGAATATACCACAGTGTTTATCTACTTTCCTATTAATGAATTATTTCCAGTTTTCTGCTCTTAGAATAAAGCTCCTATGAACGTTCTTGTATAGATCTTTTTCTGGAACTATGCATTCATTTCTCTTGTATAAATACTCAGGAGTGGAATTTCTAGGGGGAAAATCCCCCCCCCCACCTTTTTTTGAGACAAGAGTTTCACTTTGTCGTCCTGGGTAGAGTGCTGTGGCATCACAGCTCACAGCAACCTCAGACTCCTGGGCTCAAGCGATTCACTTGCCTCAGCCTTCTCAACAGAAGGGACTACAGGTGCCAGCCAAATGGCCTATTTTTTTTTTTTTTTTAAAAGACACAAGGTCTTGCTCTTGCTCAGGCTGCTCTTCAACTCCTGGAGTCAAGCAATCCACCTGACTTGGCCTCCCAGAGCGCTAAGATTACAGGCGTGAGCCACTGCCCCCAGCCAGAAGTCCCCTTTATAATGGAAAAGCTTAAGCATACATAGGAGAGGGAATGTAATAATGAATTCCTATTATAGCCGGCTGCAAGTGTATCAATTCATAGACACTTATTTCATATCTATACCCTCCCAATGATTTTTAAGTCCCAGATCATCATCATTTTGTCATTAAATACTCAATATACAAGCAATGCTTTCAAATCTGGTGGTTATTTATCTTTAAACAGGAAATACCGATCAATGGGTTAAAAGTTTGATTAAAGCAGCAGTGAATAGAGAAAAGAAATAGCTGAGGATGTTAACAAATGGAAAAACATACCATGCTCATGGCTGAGAAGAATCAACATTGTTAAAATGTCCATACTACTCAAAGCAATCTACAGATTTAATGCAATCCCTGTTAAAGCACCATTGTCATACTTCAAAGAGCTTAAAAAAATAGTGCTTCATTTTATATCAAATCAGTAAAAACCTCGAATAGCAAATACATTACTCAGAAATAAAAACAAATCAGGAAGTATCATGTTACCAGACTTCAGGCTATACCATAAATCTATAGTGATCAAAACAGCATGGTACTGGCACAAAAACAGAGAAGTCCATTTATGGAATGGAACAGAGAACCAAGAGATGAACCCAGCTACTTATCATCATTTGATCTTTGACAAGCCGATCAAAAATATTCAGTGGGGAAAAGACTCCCTATTTAACAAATGGTGCTGGGTGAACTGGCTGGGGAGCTGTAGAAGACTGCAACTGGACCCCCACCTTTCACCACTAACAAAAATTGATTCTCTGGATAAAAGATTTAAACTCAAAGACGTGAAACTATAAAAATATTATAAAAAAGCTATCAACCTGCTTCAGCCTCCGAGAATGCTAGGATTACAGACGTGAGCCACCTGTGCCCAGCCTACTGTATCATTTCCTAAGTGAAATGGTATATCACACTTAATAATTATTTCTGGTAAACTAGCCCTTCCCAAGAACCAAGGTAGTGTCCTCATTATATCTAATACTAAATAAGGAGATAACATTTCAATCCTCCCAGTACCTAGACTTTTAACCTGAAAAACTTGCCTGTGCTGGAGAGGGTAAGGGAATGACCATTCTCAAACACTGCTAACAGTGTACACTCATTTTTTCAGAGAACAATCTGGAAAAAAAAAAAGCATTATCTTTTGGTTTGTAAATTTCACTTCCGAGAAATTCAGGTAAATATATCCTAGCACAAAGCATCCAACGAGGACATTCTTCCTAACGTTGTTCATCACAGAGAAAAATTGTTTACAACCTAATGTTCAACAAGGTGGTAATACCATTATGGAACATTCAACTAAACAGGCACATACAGGTCAAAAGTCTGAACCGGGGAGGGAGCGGTGGCTCATACCTATAATCCTAGCACTTTGGGAGGCTGAGGCAGGATGATTATTTGAGGTCAGGAGTTCAAGAGCCGCCTGAGCAAAAGCAAGACCCAGTCTCTAAATAAAATAGAAAAATTAGCTAGGCATTGTGGTGCACATCTATGGTCCCAGCAGGCTGAGGTAAGAGGACTACATGAGCCCAGAGGTTTGAGGTTGCAGTGAGCTAGGATGAAACCACTGCACTCTAGTCCAGGTACCAGAACAAGACCCTCTCTCAAAAAAAAAAAAAAAAAAGAAAAGAAAGAAGGAAAGAAATGGAAAGTGGAAGTTCATTGTTTTGCAATGCTTCTTCCCAATAGATTCCAATATTAATTTCAGTCAGTCATTTTCTCTGTGCCAAGTTTTTAAAGAAGCCAATCTCAAGATTTTGGAGGCAACCATGAGGTAGCACTTTGAAAATATAGAACCCACTGATTAAGTTCCAGTAGAGTTAAATAACATACACACAATAAGGACAAGGAAAAAGTATTTAGTGCAGACAAAGAGTTCAGCTAAGATGCCAACATGTTAATAACAATCCAAAGGATAGGCACCATACAATTCAGTACAATGTATACTGTATACAGCTCATCTTATTTATGATCTCACCCAAAGTTTCTTTTTTTTTTTTTTCCACCGAAAGTTTCAATCTTGGCATTACTGGCATTTGGGTAGGTAATTGTTTGGGGGGTGGAGATGTCCTGTGCATTATAAGACACCTAGCAGCAGAAGTTAGTAGCACCCCCCAAGTTTTAACAACCAAAAATGTCTCTAGATGCTACCAAATGTTCTGCGGGCTTGGGGATTGGGTAAAATCACCCTAGTTGAGAAACACTGATCTAGTCTTTTACTTAACAGTATTCCATCTCATTGCCCTCTTCCAAAAACAAAACAAAACAAAATCCTTTGGCTTCAAGCTTACAATCAGCCAGGGCGTGGGGGCATGGTGGCTCACATCTATAATCCCAACACTCTGGGAGGCACAAGGCAGGTGGATCACTTGAGCTCAGAAATGCAACCTAAGCAAAAGCGAGACCCATCTCTAAAAACAGCTGCATGTTGTGGCAGGCTCCCATAGTCCCAGCTACTTGGGAGGCTGAGGAAAGAGGAACACTTGAGCCCAAGAGTTGGAGGTTGCTGTAAGCTATGATGCCACAGCACTCTACCAAGGGAGATGAAATAAGACTGTCTAAAAAAAAGAAAAGAAAGAAATGAAAAAAAAAAAAGAAAGAAAAAGAAGCTTACAATCCAAGAGCAAAAGCCCCCCAAATTAAGGAATTTTTAAATATTATTGCAATATCCTATATATAAGACAGGCTTCAATGTTACAGATTTTGGGGAGATTTGTCCACCAGAGATCTATCTCTCTTACCTCCTAACTTACAAATGTTAATGTCTATTTATCAAAATGCACAAATTCCTCAAAACCAAAGATTCACATTCTGGTCTTAAGTCAGCTATTATGTAAGTTAAGGCCTACTGTGTTTTTTTTTTTTTTTTGAGACGGAGCCTCAAGCTATCCCCCTGGGTAGAGTGCCAAGGCATCACAGCTCATAGCAACCCCCAACTCCTGGGCTCAAGTGAGTCTCCTGCCTCCGCCTCCCAAGTAGCTGGGACCACAGGTACCCGCCACAATGCCTGGCCATTTTTTGGTTGCAGCCATCATTGTTGTTTGGCGGGCCCAGGCCGGGGATTCGAACCCACCACCCTAGGTGTACGTGGCTGGCGCCCTAGCCGATGAGCCACGGGCGCCAAGCCAGGCCTACTGTGTTGTATTCTATTTCATTTCATTAGGAGTCACACCACTTGAGTTCAACTCTTTCTCTACCACTTACTAGCTCTGTGGATATTACTAACTTCTTTATGCCTTAGTTCCCTCAACTTTAAAACAGACATACTGTCAATCTAACTTATAGGAACAAAGTGAGTGTATAAAGTGCTTGCTTTAAAATTGGCCAGACAGGGTGGCTCACACCTGTAATCCTAGCACTCTGAGAGGTCAATGCAGGAGGATCCTTTGAGCTCAAGAGTTCAGGACGAGCTTGAGCAATAGAGAGATCCATCTCTACTAAAAATAGAAAAAACTAGCCAGTATTGTGGTGGTTATAGTCCCAGCTACTCGGAAGGCTGAGGTAGGAAGATCACTTGAACACAGGTGTTTGAAATTGCTGTGAAATAAGCTGATGACACCACAGCACTTCTAGCCTGGGCAAGAGTGAAACTGTGTTTCAAAAAATAAGCAAAATAAAAATAAAGTGCTTAAAATAGTGCTTAGTGTCCCATAAATATTGCCCAATAAATGTTAATTATTAGCTATCTATAAGCCTATAGAGGCAGAAACCACCATCACCAATTTACAGATGAAGAAACAGAGGTTGATTAAAAACTTGCTGCCATTTGTGAAACTATAACATTTCAAACTCATTCCAGGCTGGGCGTGGTGGCTCACAGCTGTAATCCTAGCACTCTGGGAGGCTGAGGCAGATGGATTACTTAAGCTCATGAGTTCAAGACCAGCCTGAACAAAAAGCAAGACCACATCTCTACTAAAAACAGAAAAACTTAGGCAAGAAGATCGCTTGGGCTCAAGAGTTGGAGGGTTGGAGGTTGCTGTGAACTATGATGTCATAGCGCTCTATCCAGGGTAGACAGATTGAGACTCTGTCTCAAAAAAAAAAAAAAACAAAAAATTCATTTCAGAGGTCTGGAATCAGGGCCCATACTTTTTCCTTCATGCTAATAAAATCACATTAAGATTCACTAACTCTCAAGAGTAACACTATCAGTCTTACTCAAAAATAATGACCAGTGTAAGAGATATATTTTCATGATGAGATTAATTTAATGTAGAACACAACTAAATTCAAGCATATTACTGAATTAAGATAATAAAGTTTTTACACAATGACAAACTTTCATAGATTGTCTATATACTATTTCAAGTGATTCTTCTTTTAAAAAATCTTAACAGACTTTGTTTTGAGATAGTCTCATTATGTTGTCCTCAGTAGAGTGCAATGGCATCACAGCTCACAGCAACCTCAAACTCTTGGGCTTAAGCGATTCTCTTGTCTCCGTTTCCCAAGTAGCTGGGACTACAGGTGCCTGCCACAACATCCGGCTACTTTATTGTGTCGTTGTCATTGTTGTTTGGCAGGCCTAGGCCAGGTTCTAACCCACCAGCCACAGTGTTATGTTATGTTGCTGGCACCCTAGCTACTGAGCTATAGACACCAAGCCATAACACAGACTTTAGTTTCTGAAATTATTTATGTGTTATACTGAAGTAGTATGCTAAAATTATTCTATTAAAATTAGTCTACAGGAGAGGATAACATGGTGTTTGAGGCAGAAGTTCTTATTCCATGGTTATCAACTCTGTAAATGACATTTTTTTGTTCCCAAGTCCCAGAGGTGCTTTGTTTTGCCCAAGTTCTTAATGATTCCTAAACATCTTACACATTCTATTTAACCACTGCCCAGTTTTCACATAAACTTTGCTCTTCCCAATACTCAATGAGATCACCGATGACTCCCACATCCCACTTGTTCCTGATGTCATTTCACTAAAGTCACCAGTTTTTCAACATTTCACGTATTTTTGACCTGTTCTTCAACCTGAATTTTAAAAACTATTCATGTCAGACATAGAACAAACTCAGAGCAAAGGTGTAATGGGTAGTACCTATATAACTTTACAGCCTCAAGTTATCAGAATTGGAAGAGACCTACAAATTTAGTCCAACTTTCAGTTTTTACTGTGAAACTGATGGATGGTGCCTGGGGCTCAAGGAGTACAGTGACGGGTTCAAGCCCAGCCCTGGCCAAAAAAAAAACCCGCTACAGTGAAACTAAGACACGGAGCTAACTTGGTGATGCCTCTAACTTCTCTCAGATTTCCATTAAGAGTTTGGTGTTGGCCATTATGGCCCACAAACACTTTGCTCGTGAGAGTGATCATTTGGGTTTTGACTTTTTTCTACTCCCACAGTTCAGTAACCTCTCAATACAGTGATATCTAAAAGGTTGTCCACTGTGCTCATTTTGCATATAAATGGTTCTAATAATTCCACTGTAACCCATCCTGTGAAAAAAAAAAGAAGACACCCAGAACCGCTCCTATTCTACATTGTAATTCTGGCTACGCTTCCTGTTATTTTTATTAGTTTTACCTACTTTTTCTGTGCCAAATTCTCCTTGTTCACAGAAGAGAAAACCCCATTGGCATTCATGTTCAAAAATTTTAGGTTTCCCTCTATTTCCCCCAAATTAAATTACTAATTTATTATTTATCAGATTCTTCTTCACCAGCCTACCACCTCCCTGTCAGTTCACATTACAAACTAATTAGTCAACAGCAACGAAACCATGACCCTGCTACACTGACACCATCCAAAAGAGGAAATCCCCTCGCTCACCTTCTCTTATAAATTCCTAACTTCCTTTCTACGCTTTTCTCCTGCAACAGCTCTCACATACTCTGCTTCAACCTCACTGACACATCTTTACTGAACAAGCCCTATCCTGTACATTCCTTCTGCCTTGAATTCAAAGCCCCTATCTTTGTAAAAGCTTTTTTTTTTTTTTTTTGTAGTTTTTTTGGCCAGGGCTGGGTTTGAACCCGCCACCTCTGATATGTGGAGCCGGCGCCCTACTCCTTTGAGTCACAGGTAAAAGCCTTTCTGGAGGTTTCGATTTCCTTCAAACTATGTAGCATTTTGCTCATAACCATCTTACAGAAATCATATTATTTATGTTTGTATATTTCTCACATGTTCTGTATTATAAATTACTGCTGGATAAAATCTATGGTTCTCAACTTCCCCGTAGTGCTACAGACAGTGCCTTGTACACAGCAAGCTCTCAAAATAAGTTGCCAACCTGAAGATGTATTTTCCCAGTTTATTTTTTATAGGCTGGACACCAAGCCACAACCAGTGTCTCAAATTATTTTACTAATAACATATTTTATTTATTTGGTGTCTCAGATTAATTAAGATAAAGTCTTCTATTTCTTCTTGGTATAAAAAAAAAGGACTGGGCTCAGCGCCTGAGGCTCAAGTGGCTAAGGTGCCAGCCACATACACCTAAGGTGGCAGGTTCGAATCCAGCCTGGCCCCGCCAAACAACAATGATGGCTGCAGCCAAAAAATAGCCGGGCGTTGTGGCGGGCGCCTGTGTTCCCAGCTACTTGGGAGGCTGAGGCAGGAGACTCGCTTGAGCCCAGGAGTTGGAGGTTGCTATGAGCGATGATGCCATGGCACTCTACCCAGGGGGATAGCTTGAGGCTCCGTCTCAAAAAAAAAAAAAAAAAAGAAGAAGGACTGTCCTAATTTCAGGAGTTTTCTCCTATTGAAATCATCTGAATTCAAGTTTTACTCTAATATACCTGGTCTCTATGTCAAGCCACATATTAACTAAGCAAAACTCTCTTCCACTCTTTCTGCCATCCTATAAACAAAATTTATAAGAGATACAAAAATAAAACAAATATTCCCTTTGGCTCTGAGTTAACCTGTTAACAGGAAAAATCTTGTGGTAATTCTGAATTGCTACCTAAGCTAACTAACAAACCAATAAAAGAAAGAACTGAACAGAAAAACAATAAAATATGATGTGAGAACAACCAAAAGAAATACATACATAGAAAACCTTAACATATGGAATTCTTATAGTAGATAACATTGTTAATAATAGCTATACATGTTACTGAAGTCTACCATCACTTGCAAGTTGACAAATTTTTGAATACAATTAGGTCCAAAAGGCGTCTATTAAGTGCCTCCTCTGTGCTAAGCAGGAACTGGAAGATAAGAATACACCGATGAATATAAAATCTCTCCTTCATAAAATAAATCATCTGAATAAAAGTCTTCTCCACTATAATACACACTCTCAGCCCTTCACCAGCTATCTCCATGAGCCATGATTTTCTTCACATCTGGTCCCTATATTAGAAAAAGAGGTTAAGTCAAAGAAGATTACAAGAGGGGGAAACATATTTCCTGCCCCATCATTCTGATGGGATCAAAGCAGAACGGTGGGAAGGTAAGAGGAATTTCCCCCTCTACTCTCTTTTGAAAAACCACCAATCTAGCATGCTTATCTTTCAAAGCCCATCTAAAATACAAAGTGGAATAAATACATCAAAAACTCTACATGCCTCTTGTAAAAGTGGCGCTTAAAGTAAACTATCAGGTATTTCCCATTTTATTTGTAGAAACAACTCCTTGCAGCACTAAAACATTTAAAAACACTCTAGGATATAATGCTAGTATTTAAATTTTTAAAACTTATCTTACTAATCAAAAGATCCATGCAATGACAAAGCTAAAAATGTTCTCTCTCACTAATAAGGGTGAATCACAGCGGCCACCTACCTACCGCACCCAACAGTCGACCTTGCTAAGTAAGACTGGACAGTTCAAAACCTGGAAAGCTTTCCTTGTGTACACCAGAAATGCATTTGCTTCAACACAGTGATTAAGCTGTAGGTACGCGATGGCAAAGACGTGTTACTAAGTACTGAAATTTACCAGGACATTCTGTTCTTTAGATACAGCCTTGCCCAAACTCCCCCTCCTCTCCCTTTTTAACAAGGAAAGCTCAACAGATCTTCTTACTTGAAAAATGGGGCATTTGTTCGGATTTTCTAAGTAAATTTTCTTTATTACCAGCTTTGGGTAGAAAACCTATTATGGAATCTCTATTGAAAAGGTGCCTATGCCTCTTTCCTCATGAATACATCTAAAGGGCTCACAGATCTTATTAAGCAGTCTCCCAGTTCTAGAAGCTTAAAAATGATTGTCAGTCTTGTACAAACCTACTTGGATACTTCAAAGTTACGCTGAGTGCCAGCAACCTAGCATCTGGGAAAAAAAAAGACTCACTCGCCCCTGTGAAAGCGGCTTCTTCGAGTCTCAAGAACTTAAGTAACATAGGAAGCCAAGGCTCATCTTGTCAAACACTCCCATCGGCAGATAATTGGGCAAGCCCTGGCTCATACTCCTTCCATGCCCACGAAATTCCCAGTCAAAGGCATCATACAAAAGCTCTCCACTCCGGCCGCCCCTTCTCCCCCTACCAAGGCCAGGGCAGACTCACCAAGACCGTGGTGCAGATGGATCTCAGTTCAGACTCCACTTTCTCCCGATAGTCCTTAATCAGCTGCAACTTCTTGTCGGAGGTGTCGGTTTTCTGCTCAATGCTGGAGATGACCCTCCAGGCGGACCTGCGGCCCCCGACCACGTTCTTGTAGGCCACTGAGAGCAGGTTGCGCTCCTCGTTGGACAGCTCGGCGCCCTGCTCGGTCACCGCCTTCATGCAGGTGGCCATGTCGTCGTAGCGCTCGGCCTGCTCAGCCAGCTTGGCCTTCTGGATCAGCTCCGTCTTCTCCATGGCGTGCGGGCGGCGCGGGGCCGGGGCCGAGGACAAGGAGAGCGAGGCGAGCGCCGACCCGAATCCGGAGTCCTCCTCCTCTAGAGCTGCCGAGGGGCGGGGCGGCGGAGGCGAGAACAAAAAGGAGGGAGGGGAGCGCCGTCAGACAATGCGGCCCGCCGCCGGCTTTTGTCTCCCGCACACGCGGCCGGGTTGAATTTCCCTCGCCCCCGCCCCCGCCCCCGCCCCTGCCGGGCGCCCGGAGAGGCCGCGGGCCCTGAGACGGGAGGAGGCGGGGGCGGCGCGGAGGCCCCGCGCGCGGGGAAGCCCGAGTGAGGGCCGCTCCCGCCGCCCCCGCCCGGCCGGCCCAAGATGGAAGCGGCCGTTGGCCCAGCACCTTCCCGCCGGAGCCATCCCTGAGGACAGCGGCGTCGGCGGCCGGCCGCACTAAGGGCTGCGCCTCTGCCCAGTCCCTAAGCCCAGAGCTGCCCGATGGGGGCCGCAGGCCAACCCTGGCGCTCACCTTCACGTCTCCGCTACCGCGACGCGAGTCCCACCACTTTGATCTGCTTTTGGCTTTAGCCGAGGACCCTCCCGTCTCAGCCTACTCCAGAGCTGAGGAGCGGACCGTCGCCCAATGACGCGCCGAGCTCCAGCCAAGAGTCCCGCCCCCTCCCCTATATTAGCCAATGATAACTGAGCGCGCGGAAGGGGGCGAAAAAAGTGGGGTGGGAAGGGAAGCGGAGGCTAGGAGGGTGGGTCGGCTTGGGAAAGTTCGGTTGGCCGGCAGGCTGCGGCTTCGGCCACGGGGTTTCCTCCAATTAGATCCAGGGTAAAAGGACGTCACTGTTGCCATGGCGATGCTGTTACCAACTCCCCTCATCCTCCCGGCCACCCCTGCACTTCTGGGTGCGGCACGAGACCAAGAGGCGCGCTCGACCTCTGTGGCAGGGGCCGAGTCTCCTGCTGTAGCAGCCGCTGCATATGGTGCATTACATCTTGCTGGCTCCTGCAGCTGCGGCTCTGGTCCGCCTGGCTGAGGCTGGACTCTGGGGGGGTGACATAACCCGCTGTTTTATTGCACAAGCGCCTTTCTTTTCTCCACCTTCTTATTCGTGACAAAGGTTTGGAGCTCTAGACACTAAACCCAGAATTTAATGACGTTGTTATGAGGACTGCGAATTAGAAATAATCCCATCTCCATTAAAGAAGAATTAGTTCCTAGAGAAAAGTGGCTTCAGTATGGCTTTTACAGGATAAATTCAAGTTTTCAGATGGGCACCTAAAATCAAAAATTTCCTTGTAAAAAGGTAGATACCAGAAGATCCAGGCAAATCTCTCTGGCAGTGCCAGGTACTGTGATTTTATTTAGAATGGGAAATAACATTAAGCACAATTTGGAGGAAAACACCCATAACTATTCCTGCGCCCCAAGAAAACCAATAACACCTCTGTAAAAAAATCAATTTTTATTATTTCTTTACAGGCTATGCATCTAAATACGTATTTTTTCACATCCTTGTCTTAGATATACATGCTTTTTGTTTTCTGGTGTTATTTTTGAGAGGACACTTGCAAAGCTAGAACTCTCTTTGAATGTTGATTTCTGATTTTCGTCTCATCAAGTGAGAAGGACTGTCCCAGATGCCTTGTATCCAAGGTAATCCTTAACATTTTCCATTCTCCTCAAACCACTCCCTTCTCTCCTGGCACTAACCCAGTCCCCCAAGTCCAAGTAAGGTGGCTGTCCTGCCAGTCTGGGAAGGACAGACGAGAATTACCATCTGGGCTCACACTGCTATAATCCCAATTCCAGCATGTCTAAAGGAGAACAGATCATGGAAAGGTAAGGAATGCCACAGGCAAGAAAGAATTTCATATTCTAAGCCGAGACTGGAGCAGATCTGGAGAATCTCTAGAATGGAAGATCTGAGAGGGCAAAGAGATTGGGAGAAGGTGTGGAGTTCCAGAAAATCAGACTCCCTCTGGATACCCTCCCTGTCCTGACTTGTAAAGGTTGCTTTGTGCTTTGACAGACAGGAGAAACCTGGATTGGAAAGGGCCTGTGTCTTAATGCAGAAAGGCCTTACTGTGTCCCAGCATTCTCATGCTGTTATTTCTGGAACCCTTGGGGCAGTCTGCAGACACACGAGTGTTTATGGTGTTTATGGCTGTGTGGGCTGGGGTGGAGCTGAACACTGAGAAATCCCAATGGAAAGAATTTGCATGTGGAAGGTCAGATAAAACGCTTTCTGTATGACCAGTGAATTTCAAGCTTACCAAAATTAGAGACAGCCCAGGCCAGGGGAGAAACCAGAGGAGGTGGAGAGAGGATGGAGACCCTGGAGAGGAAACTGTCAGGGGATTAAACCTCTGTGGTAGGGAGAGAGGGTCTCCCCAGAAGGGGCAAACACACTAAATTCTTTGTCAGAAAGTCTAGACTGTGCTTCCATCTCCCCCTGTGACCTTGGCAGGTTTTTACTGCTTTCTGCCTCTAAAACTTCTGCTTTCATTCAACCAAATGTTTATTGACACCAACTGGTTGTGATCATTTGGAGTCATTGGGGCGAAAACTGCTTTGAACCAATGATATACAATGGAATTGCATTATGTGAGCATCCAAAGGGACCCCTCTGCATACCTAAAGAAGTCTGTGCCTGAAAGAACTCAGGTTGGAGAAAATAAGGCTCCGGAAACTTGAAGTCCCTGGATACAGAACAAGTCATCATTTATTGAGTGATTACATGTGTCAAGCACTGTTTTTCGCAAAGACTAACTAATTCAATCTGCTAAATGCCAACCACAAGGTAGGTACTATTATGATCATCATGTCCATTTCACAGACAAGGAAACTGAGGCACAGGGAAGTCATGTATTATGTACAGGGTTGCATAGCTGGCGAGTGGCAGAGCCTGGATATGGACTCATGTAGTCTGAGTGTCAAAGCCCATCCTTTACCCACTGCTGAGGCTGCCCCAGCAAGACTCCCCAGATCTCTGCTGGGTGCTATAGGAATTCTAGGAAGGACCAGACTAGCCTCAGTCCCTTAGGAGTTGCATCCTAAAAAATATGAAACCTGTTAAGTATCACATCCAATATGGGAAGAAACTCTAGGGAACAGACAGCAAAGGCAGTACTAAGAAGTCACTACCTTATTTATTTAAAGTTCTTGAAAATTTTTTTCTAGATTACCTGACATGAAGAAGCTGCTGAAGCAAGAGGGAACACAATGAACTTGGAGCCAGAAGATCCTAAATCACAGCCTTACTATTTATTTGTGATTTTACCTCGAATACCCTGCTACTCTCTGAAACTCCATTTCCTATACATGTAACCTATAAAAATAATCCCAACCTCAAAGGGTTGTTGTGGGGATTAAATGAGCTAACGCATAGGAAGAACATAAGTAGTAGGGGTTTTTCTCTTCTTTCTCTGTTTGGGGGTAGAGCAGCGGGCAAGGAGAGGGATACCTGTCTTGCTACAAGGAGCCTTCGAGCCTTATAAAATGTTAGTGAACACTTATCTCTTGAATCACTGTTGTAATTAGTGGAATTAATGGTCGGCAGAAGGGCTATATTCAGTATACATTTCAGAATGAATGGTTCCTCCTGGTTGAATTTACTCTCTTAAATTGTTGCAGTGGTTTGTTTGCCCAGAGCAGTGGATCAGCAGAGAGAAAGTTCTTCCTCTGCTACCATATGGCAGCAATTTTACTGACAAACATTTGAGTGGGACTTTCCACCCAAATTTCCCATATAAATATAATCAATGCTTTTGTGCAGTGGGCAGTTAAAGAGTTGCCCCCACTCTGCTCCCTGCCTGGAGGTGCTGATAACACCCCATAGAGTCAGGATGGTGAGGAAATCAAGAAAGCTGGTTGGCAAAATCTCTCAGCACAATTCTCTGGTTTTGAAACTTGATTCACTTCGTTCAGTGTGACGGCTGATTTTATGTGTCAACTTGGCTGGGTCATAGTGCCCAGATGTTTTGTCAAACATTATTCTGGGGGTTTCTGTGAGGGCACTTTTGGATGAGTCCATTTAGATCAGTGGACTTTGAGTAAGCAGGTTGCCCTCCCTAACCTGGGTGGGCCTTATCTGGTCAGCCAAAGAAGGTCTAAATAGAACAAAAAGATCGGCCTCCTTTGAGCAAGAGAAAATTCTCCCGCAGACTGCCTTCCATCTGCAACATCGTTCTGCCTGGTTCTGCAGTGGATAGCCTTGAGACTCCAAATGGAACGTGAACTCCCCTGGGTCATGGGCTTGCTGGCCTGCAGATTTTGGACTTGCCAGCCTCCGTAACAATGTGAGCCAATTCCTCCTCTCTTTCTGTCTTTCTTTCTCTCTCTCTCCCCTCCTCCCTTTCTTCACAAACACACACACATTCCACTGATTTCATTTCTTTGGAAAACCCTAATATATTCAGTCCGTACAGAAATATTCAGTCAATACTGAAAGTATTCACCACTTTTTCTTTCCCTCAACAAATAATATGGATACCTTTTAGTAGTTTTAAGTGTGTGTTCATGACATAAACGTGTGTCCCTTAGCAGATCATGAGCTTTTGGAGGTTAAGGATTTTCCTTTTTGATCCTGTATTCCTAGTGCCCTCCCAACAGCTTGGTAAAATTAGGTGTTGTAATTCCTGCTGTGTGGCTGATTAATCAGATGCTTAGAGAGGTTAAATTACCATCCAATTGGTAGAGTCAAGATTCAAAACCTGGTCTGTCTGATTTCAGTCTTCTACTACAACAAACAAGACTCTGTGCTTCTTGCAATAGAAGATAGAGGCTCCAATGTTTGCTGGCCTGGGAACAATGTTTAGTTATTCAAGGCTGGTAGGTAGCTAAGTATTTATCTATTGGTGAGTCAGTAGCTGACTTTATCTTCATATGGAAGGCTCTGTTTTTACACTCACCACACTGCAGTGAGAGCGGTGCCTCCTGGTCTCTTGCCTGTTTCTTTTAATTGTTGACGCTTTTCTCTCCCCTCCTCCACCACCACCACTGTCAGACTGTGACCTTCTAGCAGGCAAAGTTACATCTTATCTCCACGTCCCTGGTAACTCCACCAGCCCACAGAACGCATCTAATAATGTTTGTTCTGAAAGTGGATCCAGTCCAGCAAGGAGACACGTTTTCAGTTACACTGGTTATTGGGATTATGTGCTTACTCCAAGCCCAACCGCATACAGTCACTAGAATAGTAGACTCTGGGAACAAAAGTAAAGCATACTGAGCAGAGCTGTGTCTTCAGCAGACATTTCATAAAGATAGGCTCGCATCTGAAGAGCGCCCTTAGAATCTTGAAGCTAGCACAGAATGTCCCCAAGCCTACCTTAGACTCGATTTCCTGTTAATTCACTCAATAAAATATTTAGGGGTCTTCTGTTCACCAGATACTATCCTCAGGGTGGAGTTTCCATCATGATTAAGACACAGCCTGTGCCTACAAGAAGCTTGACCAAAAGCACAAAGTTGGGAGCCTAACCTAGTGGTCACTAAGAACAAAAGGGTCCCTTTCTTTTCAGGTCTGAAATGCTCAACTACCTGACTCAGTTACCTGATTTTCCAGCCCACAATGGTCCAGAAGCGGCTACTTAGAAGGCAGGAACAGAAGGACTCTGAGAGTCTCTGAGCAGAGGAAGACCTAGGGCTTTGGAGCTATCTAAGCCTATTCCATGGGCTGACCTGGGATCCAGTTCATGTCTATGGTCTATCAAGACAATCAGTTGATGGGGCAAAGACAACAAACCCACAGAGAGCTAATGAAAAAGCCAAAGAGACCAGGGCCAGTTGCATAGAGACACTCGGCCCCATATGTCTCAGGCAGGACCTATTTATGTAGCAATGAGCCTAGTTGTATTGAGCAAAAAAATCTTCATTGCGTTCATATATATATGTATATATA
>CAUYQV010096588.1:0-27104 GCA_963574575.1 Galagoides demidoff
GCGCCTGTGGTCCCAGCTACTTGGGAGGCGGAGGCAGGAGACTCGCTTGAGCCCAGGAGTTGGAGGTTGCTATGAGCTGTGATGCCATGGCACTCTACCCAGGGGGACAGCTTGAGGCTCCGTCTCAAAAAAAAAAAAAAACTCATGTAAACCCAATGCTTGAGGCATTTTTAAAAGGGTTATGGTTGAGTCAGATTTATACTGTTAATAAATTGAATTTCTAGATTAAAGGACAAGACTCAGAGATCAGGCCAAGGATGATGAAAGATTATGGAGGACCAGAGACAGGGCAATTCCTTTAGGCAAAAGAGGAGCATTCTGACCCAAAAAGCATTTTGAAACTAAAAAGGCTGGGACTTGTTTAATGGTAGACAAAAAGGAAAGACTCAAGGATGTTGCTTTGATTTCCATTTGGATAACTGGTAGGCAGATGGGAAGTAGATGAGGCAAAATAGGTCTGGGAAAATGATGGAGACATTATGTGTCAGTCTTTGGACAGAGGAAACTGGAGCAATCATGACCAGGGAGGGGTCTTGGCTAGGAATAGACCTAGTAGGCGCCTTCATTGTCTGCTTTCTTTGTCTCCCCCACCCACCACTCACATCCCATTTACATTCTCTTCTTCCTGCCCTGCACTCAGTGTATTATGACTAATTAACAGGGGAAGAACTGAGCAATCATTACTTCTGCCTCCTCATTTTTATAGAAGTCTATATAAGGCTGCTATGATTGGAAGGCAATGCAAATTCTCTGGCACAACCCTGAGATAAAATACATAACGACCTCAAAATTCATTTAATTTTTCTTCAATATTTCCTTTTATTAGAAACCAAGGGATTCCCCCATTCATGTTATATAGGACCGAATCTGTGGGCAAGCCATGTACGTAGTTTTGTAGCAAGTGTTCATTGGTCTCTAGCCTTTTGTCCACCCATAATGAAAAAGACACAGAAATTCATAAGAGGATAAAACAGAAGTAACTGACACCCAGATTTGGAACATTTCTTATGATTATTTAGTTATTTGTTATCTTCTAAGTACGTCATATGCTTTATGAAAGTTAATGTTGAAATGGGCTAGTTTTCCCAGACTTTGAACATTGGCTGAAATGTTCTAGAAGCATGTTAGATAAGAGAGAGACTAATTGAAGACTTGCTAAGTTATATAAATAACCTATTTATCCATATTTAATCCATGAGGATGATAGGTGAGTGATGCATAGAATGAAAGCTGTATAAACTCAATAGTCTATCCTTAGACCCCTGAAGGAAATGCTCCACTGTCAGCACCGAGTTTCACCTGGTGTGTAGATGAGTGAATTCATGATTCACAAAGCATCCCGAGGCTGCTGTGAACACGCGAGCTCCCCTTGCATGCTTTTCGCATGACAAGTCTTAGGAAGGTTCTTGGCTTTTTCTACCTGAATCATAACACACCAGATTTCTGTTCCTGCAGCCTACCGGTCTGGCATCTTTGTTGGGGTTGTCCCTGGTAACAGGATAAATACTCTGACAGAGGTGTTACACTCCCTAACAAAGCTTGTTTCATGTGCAAACTTTCTCATACTCGTGCTGGCCCAGGGCCATATCCTAAAACCGGAGAGGTTTGGTTCTGCTGCCCGGGATCTCCGGCCCTTCCCTTCTGTGGCAGAGGCCCAGCCTATTCCAACCCTTCTCATTCTTTTGCTTATCCTCTTTACACACCCCGAAACTCATCCCTGACCATGCTTCTCCCCTCAAAGCCCTCTTCATGGGAATTTACATGCCTAGAACCATTAATATGCTAAGTTCTATTGCTTATTATAAAGGAGATGTTTATTCTCTGATAAAGATGTGTATATTGGGGAATATTTTAGCCACTGTGCCTCCAAATTTACACCATAAAGGTGACTGCCTTCCCCTCCAATTGGTCTTGCTTATAACAACAGCAACTTAAGTTTTCAGAATGAACCATGTTATCCCAATACCTAGGTTAATTAATATTAATGATCTTTGCTATACACTGACCATGTTTCTATATATATATATACATATAACTGAAATTCATTAATAAAACAAGGTTACTACATGGAATTTTATGTCAAAATTGGACATCCATTTTGATGTATGATTGTATCATATTTGGGATAATGTCCATGCTGATATCACCGCTGACACAGAGATGATGAGTTTTCCTAATTCATATATTCCTCATCTATCAGAAAATCACGTAATACGGGAAATTATGAAAGTAATAGTGGTTGCTCATTCAGAGAAAGGCACTGCCATGTGTTCAATATCAGTAAGTGATTTTGCAATCACTTAATCAGTACCTATGAGCCAAGTGCCTGTTCTGGCCATTGAGGAAGAGTATCACGGTCTTGGAATTCATAACTGTTACCATCTAGCAGGAGAGATGGGCACGGAAAAGTTAACCAGAGTGGCTCTTCAATTTCATTTGGATAGGTGATTCAAAGAAAAAAAAAAGATAGTGTATCCACATCTCAATATTAGACCTTTACTCAGAAAGTTGTTTTCTTCTTTTGCATATCATTTCCCCTTTATCCGTGATTCATTGCAGAACTAGTGGGGACAAAAATTACCTCAATCTAGAAAATTTGATAATGTATTTCTGATTTTATTTTTATTTATTTCTTTTTGTATTTCTGCTTTTAAAAGTAATGCCTGCTCATTATAGAATAGGTGAGAAATTTTTAAGGTATAAAGAAAGAAAATGATGAATCAGGAAAGTTTACCCAGAAATAAACACCTTATATTTTGACATATTTGCCTTATTGTATTTCTCTTGTACATGTGTTATTTATATGATTGAAAGCCTACTGCCTATTTAATTTTGTTTGTGTCTTTCTTCCATTTATGATTTTCCTAGAGGATATGTTCTCAGCCTCTATACGAGTGCTGTGCCCTACAACTACCACAGGTGCCACTTCAGGTTATCTGAGAAAGCACAATCTATGCGTGTCATAATGGTAGGGAACAAAGCAACACTTTGTAGTGGCTGTGCCATTTCTTCCAGTTGAGCTATTGGTGGGCTCACTGCTATGGTCTTAGAATAGGTTTTCCAACCTTTGGGGTCCTTCTGTTCTGTATTTCCAGATTTCTCTTCTTAAAGCATCACTTTTGATAGGCCACTTCCCTTCTCCAGAGTTTCCAGTAGACTGCCTTCAGATTAGATCTCAGCTGAGATCAGAGGCCCCTCTATAAGACATCTTGTTTCTTCTCCTGCCCCTCCCTACAACACCATCTCTGCTCCAGGCACCTCAGAAAGCTAGTCAATGAGCCCACTTGTGTAATTTTAGTGCCTTCCCCTTTCTATCTTCCATCTTTTCATTGATCTCAACCCTTTCCTCAAGGCCCTAAATCAATCTTTTTCTCTCCTTCTATGACAGCTACAATTAACACTACTCAACTTATGTTAATTACATACTTTTACGCTTCTGTCCTTGTTTGACATGTAGAAAGTCTTATCTTCTCAGAACGAGCTTGTAAAATTTCTCTAATCTAGGCAGGAAGGCAACTCCCAAACCCGACCTCTCAACAGTCACTTTGTTATATATTAGCAAAGTTGCTCGGCACTTACCATCGGAAGGACAATCTGCTAAGGTCTTGACAGACATTGCCTTACCGGCTTTTCACAAAAGTTTGTGTTATTTAGGAATCCTTTTGGCTTCAAATGACAGAGGACCACAAGTGTCTAACAATGCTTAAACAACACAGACTTATGTCTTATTTGACACCAATAGTAGGAATAAAAATTGGAGGCATTGGCTTAGGGGCTCTGAGATGTCAGGGCTTTTGTTTGGCGTCTTAACAAGTTCCCCCACTTCCCTGTAATGATTGAAATCTGGCTGTAGCTTCTTCTTGCCTCACCCTCTCATACACCTGTGCTCAAAGTCAGGTAGCAGGAGATGGTGCAAAATACAAAGTTTTTCTTTGTATTCCTAAACATTCCCCAACAAAATTCTCCCACAACTCATTGCCCAGAATTGGGTTAGTACATCCACCTTGAGATTAAGGAATCTCTGAATAATACCCTAAGAAAGTAGAAGTCAAGAGGAAGGGAAGCAGAAAGGAGTTGATGTGAGTTGTCGGTCAATAGTATAGCTATGTAGGAAGTCAAAGGCCGAGAAATGTGTGGAAGATTATACAACTGGTAAGTGGCAAAAAGAGGACTGGCATCAGACCGTCTGAGTCTCAGAAGTCACGTCATTGCTTATCACACCTCTAGGCCCCTTTAGAGAATTCTAGCATCTTACTTAATTCATTGCAAAATATTTAACAAGAATCTACTTGATGCTCAGGATTGCTTTGCTGCTGAAGGAAAACCAAGTGTATGATCTCTTTAAGGACAGAAGCCCCCTATGAAGCAGTCAGAATACACAAGACCATTGTATCGCACACTCATCTCGGCAAGGTGCAGTTCTGGGTAGAAGTTCACTGCAGATTCTAGGCATCAAGGTGGACTCTGCAGAAGTATGGGGTGTGAACCAAACTTTTCAGGTTTGGATCAGTGGAAAAAAGGAGTGATGACATTGCTCTCGAGAAGAATAACTTGAATGGAAACCATATGGTGTGCAACAGAGGCTGAAAAGTGAGTGAAGCAAAGTGTGGCCAAAGTTCTAGGTACACTGTCCCAGATTGTGGAGCTGCCAGTCTGGTTAAAATGTAAATGAACAGATTGGACACATAGACAGTGCCAGAGGTGCCTTCCAGGGGACCGAGGATGAGAAGGGAGACAAGGTGGAGGACTCCAGACTCCTGAACCCTCCCTGGAGGGACCTGAGTACCAAGAGATGTGAAAATGTGTTAAGAGTCAGTGGCTCTTAATAAAGGATAAGATTTATGTTCGAATCAAGGGCAAATAAAGACCGTTCCTTGGATGTGGCTTGTGAAAGGCCATTAGGGTAGAACCTAGATTTATTTAGAAAATTATAGCTTGAGAAAATGTAAAACAATTTAGAGAATTTTTAAGAAAAAAAATAGGCTATTTTTTTCCTTCCTTCCCATACCCAAAAGATCATTCCAGTCTGCCTAGACTCGAAAGAGGGACAGGGTCCTATTGTCTTTACATGCTGGAAAGAGCCCACAGGCCTGGCCTGTCAAAAGCAGAAGGACCGTAGTGGGATTTGATCCTGTGCTGGAGCACAGGGATGGCAGTGAAAGTCTGGAAACAGAGGCTGGCAAGGTTTAGCTAATTTTGTCAGGTGTATATAGATACTGGCACATTCTTAAGTTTCTGAGTGATGTCATCCTCCTTCAACCAATTTCTTAAACTACGTCTTTACCCATAAGCATTTCTCTTCTAACGATGTCTTTCTGACTAAAATGTTGACTCATTCAGAGGATAGAGACTAGAGAGATAGAGAGAGAAAAAAAATGCTGTGTGGGAGGGGCAGAGCTTTATAAAACCAGTCATTCCCATGTCTGAATTGCAACCAGCCTCGGAGGAACATTTCTTGTCAGACGGCTCAGAGAACAAGGTACTTCGGTGATTTCCCAGCCATCTCTGTGGGGAATAGGATTACATTTTTTTCTCTTCTTTTATGCTGGTACTAACATATTGAAAATTAAGTTGGGGGATGTTTGTAAAAGCTAAGTTTTAGCTTAGTTTTCTTGTTTAGTTCTTTGTGTAGTTGAAAATATTTTAATTTAAGATTTGTATTAAATTTATAGTAAGGCTTAATTTTGAATCTCAAAAGCCAAGAAATGCCTATGCAGCATTAACTAAAAGAAAGTGTATATTCTAATTGTCATGTCCACATTTTTGAACAGATTAAAATATGTATATTCTACACTAGCTACTGTTTTGACACTGAATTTGATGGAAATAGCTAGAATCTAGAGGTTCTCAACCTGTGGGTCATGACCCACAGGAACTATATTAAAGGGTTGTAGCATTAAGAAGATTGAGAACCACTGAGCTAGATAAATTAAAAATATTTCAATTTAAGCAACTGAAAGTAATCTCTACATTATATATTAATTAAAAGGAAAAAAGGACTCAATTGGCTAAATAAACAATAAGAAACTTCAGAAATTAAGCAGCAATTTGGATTGGGTCATTGTAGAACAAGAATATATGTATTGAATGTAGTTCATTAATGGGTCAATTTAATGAAAGAGAAAAATCAGCCAAACTCGCTGGTGGGTTGACTGAAGTATGGTTCAATAAATAATTTCATGTCCCATAAAAAGACTTAATTCATTATGAAAGTCATGAACTAAAAGATACTGTTTTTAATTCTAGGAGATATATATTTTTTGATGTGATGTTTCCTTGAAACTATTGTTTTATCTTAGTTCTAATTTATTTTTGTGGTTAATTTCAGAATATTTGTATCGTGTAGTTGTAAAATTAAAAAAAAAATCATTTTAAAAGCCACAGGCAGCTCCAATCTAGCATCCAGGGCCAATGGGAAGAGGGACAGTGGCAGTGTGCCTGGTGGCTCCTCCCAAGTTCTTTATCGCCTGTGCCAAGTTTCAGTGGTGTCAACTTGTGTTGCAGGAACCAACACAGCATCAGGGATCCCCACCCTTCATGTGATTCCCATTCACTCATCCCAGAGATAATATTAAACATTAATTAGGAGCACAGTATTTGTGAGTTTAAGAGGTTGTATAACTTACTCTGGCGTTAAATAATTACAGGTGTCCCAGTTCTGGAAGGCTGTGGTATTTCACGTCACTTCATGACTTCACTTTTGTATTGTCTCAGTAGATTTTTATCCAAACAGAGGCCTGGCCTCGTCTGAGAATCAGGAAACTTTGCACATATATCCTTCATAGATTTCTAAAATTAAGAACCTCTCAAAACTTAGTTGAAAATTTCTAGTAAAAGCACTAGGCTTGGAATCAGAAGGCGGGGATCCAGTCTAGGTTTCTGAAATGAACTAGCTGTGCAATCTACAGCTTTGTATTTTCAGCTATATAGCAGAAATCGCTAAGTTTTACTGGGTAAGTAATTATGCAAGAGAAACAAAAAGGGAGCTAAAGGAATTTGGTGACTTGACATCTAGACATCACATATTATTTTTCTATTAAAGGCAATTAATTGCACTTCATTGAGAAAGAGAATTCAGACTTTTTTTTCAAAAGTCAGTACATCTGTGACAATGTGATTCTGGTTTTGGTAACTTTTGTTTATCAGTTACCTTAAATCTTGACTTTGTTTTAATAGCCCTTTCCAAAAGTTTGTCTTGACACTTAAATTCTTTTAAAACCTATACAACTAGACTAATAAGTCTAGTTAGCTAGAGAGACATTTTTAAGTTCTAGAAGGAAGGGGAAACAAATTTCTGAGCCATTCAAGTTAATGGAGTGTCTGTGATGAAGAAAAAGAGATAGCAATTTTTTTTAACTTAATAAGTATTCGAGTAGGAGTACAAACTTGATACACTTCTCTTTTTATTTTCTTTTTCTAGCATTTCTCACACTGTAACTTAAACTCTTAGCCATCACTGTGAAGGTATATATCATCACAGGTGAGGCAGTGTGAGACATTCAGAACAGCAGACTTTCTTAGGCAGACGGAGGCTTGAATCCCTGCTCTGTTACACGTGGGCTGTGTGACCTTATCTAAGTTACTTAGCCACTCAGAGCATAAGGATATAATCTATAAAAACAGAGATAATCATATCTGCCTGATACAAAACCTATAGCAATTAAAGGAGGAAACAAGAATAGGTGGGAGAGTTTCAGGGACAAATTTTATTTAAATTTTTATTTTTGTCTTGGTAAAGTCCAATCAGGTTGTATTTCAGGTGAGAAATTTTGAGACAAGTTCCAGTTACTTTCTCAAAAGAATCCATGAACCAAGGAATTACACAAGACACCCATGGATTACAGAAATAAGTGACAACCGATCCTGGTTGGAAAGCCGGGCTAAATGCTATCATAGCTGTAGGCAGTCTAGATAACAAGTATGGGGCATGCACATCCTGGGGCACTTCCCAAACCACTCCCCAGTTCTGGGAAGCCACTGTCACAGGGAGGTTTCCTGAGGGATGATGAGTGTCAGCGTTGGTTGGCATATTTATATATTTTGTTAATTATAAGGTATGTTTCAAGCTATGATGAAAGCAAAATATACAGCTGGAAAGATGATCATTGGCCAGTACCAAGAGAGAAGCACACACACAGAGAAACATGCACACACACTCACACTCCTTGGGTGTGCCCAAGCATCCAGCTGCATGCAGAGCCATGGGTCACGGCAGGTGTGTCTATTATTGATTGTCAGATGGTTGATAAGCTGGTGTATGCATGTGTTTCATATAAGGATTATCCCTGTAGTACGGCCTGGGGTTGACTTTCCACTCGGGGGACAGGGTGGCAGATGAAGGGGGCCCCCCCAGTATTCCCAGTAATGAACTCCCCAGCATAGAAAGTTCTTTTGTAGCAATGCTGTGGTGTGTGCAGTGTGTGTAAGGCAGGGGCTTGGAGGCAGAGGCTGGGTGAAGTACAGACCCCCAAACAATGAGTCTGAGCCACGTCTAGAAGGGTAGGACACTTGAAAGGACATTGATCATGTCAAGTGGAGCCAACAGGAATGTCTGTGACCATGGCACACACTTGGAGTGTGTGTGTGGATACGTGTGTGTGGTATTGGGTGTGCAGCATGTTTGGGGCACCAGAGAAGTTGAGAGTATGACCTTCCCTGAGGTCAGTTCCTATCCTGCCGCTATTTATTGTTAGTATCATTATTATCATTGTTGTCACAGAGAGTGCCATAAAGTATCACTACTGATCATGTAACTGTTTGCTGTATATCAGGATACAGGGTCTTGTACACAATAAAAATGTAGACCTCATATTTAAAATGATTAAGAATTTAGAGATGGGCTGGATGCCCGTGGGTCAGTGGTTAGGGCTCCGGCCACATGCTTCAGGGCTGGTGGGTTCGAACCCCGCCTGGGCCTGCTAAACAAAATAATAATAATAGCCAGGCATTGTGGCAGGCACCTGTAGTCCCAGTTATTAGGGAAGCTGAGGCAAGAGACTTGTTTGAGTCCAAGAGTTTGAGGTTATTGTGAGATATGAACCCATGGCATTCTACCAAGGGAGACAAAGCGAGACTCTGTCTCAATGGAAAAAAAAAAAAAGAATTTAAAGATGGTGGTATAGGAGCATTTGGCCAAGCACAGGGCCCTTCACGGCTACACAGGTCACCTAGCCATGACATTGTCTGTATGTGGGGTACAGCCTGCCCTACTCTTCTGACCTCACTCAAAATGTTCCATCATCTTTATGAAGCTGAAACTTTCCTTTTCACTTTCCTTCTAGATTGAAACCATGGAAGACCTTTATGTGGCAAATGCAATCTTTGCCCTGAATTTCTTCAAGCAGCTGGCCAGAGTGAATCCCACCCAGAACCTCTTCTTCTCTCCTTGGAGCATTTCGTCCACCATGGCCATGGTCTACATGGGCGCCAGGGGCAACACTGAAGACCAGATGGCCAAGGTGAGTTTGAGTTAAAGCTCCAAATTACCATGCAAATTCCTCACCTGAACCGGAGAAGAGCTCTTGTTTAATGCTCAGGAAGTGTTGACTAATGGGGTCAGCGTCATCACATGTTAATAAAGCACAGTCCTTACCACACGCATTCCTCAGACTGCAATCTGTGAACGAGCCAAACCACAAAAATTCCCAACTGCAGATGCCAAAGATATACAGGAGTTGAGTAGCCTGTAAATAGTTAATAGTGACATCATACGTTTTAATAACAGAATGATCTTACTTTTCCAAGGGAGTATTTTGTACCCATCATTTCATTCAGTTTAAGGCAAATATGATTTGACAGATGAGGACACTGGCATTGTGCATAAAGCCTGCACTGTCTCCTGACTCCTAGCCCAGGCTTCTCTTGGTCTGCCACCGGGGAGTGTTTGCTCCCTATTTCTATTAAAGAATCACTCCTACTGATGCTAAAAGTGTGTTGCAAAAAGGAAACAATGTACCAGGGCTGTCGTCACTACATTCACAGAGAAGCGTGACAGGGATATAGCTTCAGTGGACCTCACCATGTCATCAAGCCTGTGAGCTCATATCAACAAAATGCTGGATGTGGTGGCTCTCGCCTATAATCCCAGCACTCTGGGAGGCTGAGAGAGGTGGTGTGGTTGATCTCAGGAGTTCAAGACCAGCTTGAGTAAAAGTGACCCCTTCTTGACTAAAAATCAAAAAACTAGTCACGTGTTGTGGCAGCACCTGTAGTCCCAGCTATTCAGGAGGCTGAGGCAAGAGGATAGCTTGAACCTAGGAGTTTGAGGTTGGTGTGAGCTATGATGGTACCACAGCACTCTACCCAGGGCACAGAGTGAGAGTCTGTCTCAAAAAACAAAAACAAAGAAAATGGAGCTTGATGTTACGTATAGCCAGTCTTCAGAATCAGGGTGGATGAGGCGTGGAACAGCATTGAGGTGGATTTCCATGACAGGGCTGCTCCCTTCCTTCCTTGGTGAATAGACACAGACCCAGCCCAGTAACCTTTCCACTGAGGTGGGGCCTGAGCACGTGCTGGACTACACCCTGCACACTGAGACAGTCTTAGGGATTGCATTCAGAGCATCGAAAATTCTCATGATCTGTTATTTCCTAGGTCAGTGAGCTGGACGTGGTCATCATATAATTAAAATTCCTTTGCTCTCACATACACATGAATGTGTTCAAATCAAATGCTCTAAGCACAAGTAACACACTGTGCTTCTGGTCACACCAAAATCCCGCTGGCTGGTTGCTAGTTTCCCAAGAGAATCGTACCTGAGCACACACACATCCTTTCCAGGGCCATGGCGACCCAGGGAAGGTGAGCCTCGTCTGAAGTGTGAGAGAGCATTGGCCAATCTCACCGCTGAAGGACAAGAGATGGATGAATCACCCTCTGTGACAGTTTAAACGTTAAAACTTACAACAAAACTCAATTGCTCAACTCTCTGATACCAGCAGCATTTTGTAATACTCTTTCCTCTTCATTATAATTATTTTGTTTTAAAGTATAAAGATAGCAAACTGACAAGAAAACTTTAGAAAACATTCAGGTCTTTTTTTTTTTTTTTAGTATAAAGGAATCAAAAGTAATATGTTTTGGGGAAAAATACTAAGGGAAGTGTTCTGGGTTGTGAAAGCAAAAAATTTGATTTTGATACTAAAGGAAAATTAACTTATTGGTCACTCTAGGCACAGATAGATTTCTTGTATCTAGCAGAACTTTAAGCCCTTGGAAGTATGCAAGGATTTTACATAGTCTTTTTTTTTTTTTAATAACTCTACAGCATATGCAGATTTATTTTATTTTATTTTATTTTGCAGGTTTTGGCACTGTTTTTTATATAGACTTTGCTGTATAAAGTTTAGTAATTCAGCAGGGAAGTGTAACTGCTCTCTCTGATTCTGATTGTAGGTGTTTCAGTTTGACAAAGTTGGAGTCCAGGACGTCGCCCCGGTGACCCCAGAGAACTTCACTGGTTGTGAATTTACACAGCAAATCCAGAAGGGCACGTATCCTGATGCCATTTTACAGGTATCTGACTCATCTGCTTATATTTATTTTGTATTTTATTTCTAGAATCTTGTGTCTTAAAGTCACAGTGTTAGTCTGGGAAGGAACTCTGGACAACTTCCCTCTTTCACAGAAAGAAAATTAAGACTCCAGGTCATTAGGAAAAATACATATAAAGAAGGGCAGAGTCAGGGCAGACTCCAGACTTCATGACTTTTAGAACAAGGCTATTTCTAAATTTTATCATGCCCCTGTGTGGGTATGTGTAATCTATTCTAAAACCATGGTGGAGACTACCTGAAAACATGTATGGATGAAGATTTCCAGAGGACAGAGGACAAGAAGTGACAAATAACCAAGAAATGGGGAAGGCCATGGCACTTCTACCATGCCTTCATTCAAAGGCACTTCTACCATTTTAATTCATGCCATTAATTTATCCATAGACTTCTGCCTTCCCCTCTATTTTATTTTACAAGAACTCAAACTTAATTAAATCATTCTTTCATTATTGAGTTCATTCATTCAGACTGTATGACAGGTCATGGATGCTCAGATATGTCTCTCTGACCATCTTTCTATCTGTCTATCTATATATCTACCCACCCATCAGTTATATATCCTTCTATCTATCTATCTCAGATAGTAGTACCTGCCCTCAATACTTCATTTCCCGACATGTCAGCTATCCAGCTAAATTATAGAAACTGGGTACAGATGTGCTCCTATTGGAAACCAACTTCTACAGTCACGCTCTTGAGGTAGACTATGGAATCTCCCAAAGCTTCCTTCCTGGGATGCTGGTGCTCCATCTATCCACAACACAGGAAAAGGATGGGTCAGAGGAGCAGAGAGGCCCCTGTAAGATGGAGACCCTCTCCCGTGGCACCTGGCAGCCCATCTGGAGGGTTCTGTCCTCCACTCCAATCCAGGCTGCTGTTGGAACCAATGCTGGTATCTGTCATGTGCTTAAAAACTGCAGGTTGAAGGTTGAATTCTCATTTACCCTTTTTGTTTTCTAAGACCTTAATTTTCCACTACATAAGCTAACTCCATAAAATGGGTACTTGTAGATGAATTTTGACTTTAGATAGATCATTACTAAGGTGATATTTTCTCCCCCAGATTTACTGAGGTATAGCTGGCAAAAAATGTACATATTCAAGGTGTACCTCATGATTTACCTATACATTGTGAAATGATTATCACAGTCAAATTAACACATATGTCACTACAATTAGTTACCATTCATGTGTGCAGTAAGAATGCAAAAATACACTTTCTTTGCAAATTTCAAGTAAAGAGTAAAGTATTATTAACTGAAACCACTCTACTATACATTAGATTCCTCGAACTTATACATATACCCAGAATTCCTTAAAGACCTTGAAATTTAAGGAACTGAAAAGGAGTCTATCTTTCTTCTTGGCTGTTTGTTACTTCCTGCCTAAATCTAACCCATAGACACAGCAAACTTTGAAACAAATTAAAATTTTTCTTAGTTGTAATGCACCATATCATTATCAAAATCACTTCCTTAAAGACTCCTCTACACGGCCAAAATAAAAAGAGAATATACATTAATGCAGCATTCGATCCTTGTATTGGGAAAACATTGTTATTGCTTAACAAATATCTTGGTAGTCCTGCGTTATGGACCAAGAATCCCTTCTTTCTGTTCAAGGCACAAGCTAGAGATAAAGTCCATTCATCCTTCCGCTCTCTCAGCTCTTCAATCAATGCATCCACAGGGGATTATTTATTGGAAAGTGTCAATATGCTCTTTGGAGAGAAGTCTGCAAGATTCAAGGAAGTAAGTGAAACCTGTAACTGAAATGGCTGCTCCCCAAGCCAGCAGTGAGGTCACTCTCAAAGCTATTTTCTACAACTCTCCAATTCATACAGGCAAAGCTGGAATTCAACACCTGTGAGCTCCCAGGCTGGGCTCACCTATCAGCTGTCCCTTCAGCTCCCTCCATGGGTTCTTCCTTTTCCTGTTGTAAGTGTCCCAACAGGAAGTAATAAATCAGGACAACGAACCCAACCATTTTCCCAAACTGCTATTCCCTTAGCCAAACTTCTGTCCTCTTATTCAATGTCCTATAATGTAAAGAGTGAACAAGGGTGTATAGTGTTGGGGCTGGGATGTGGGGAAGGGGTCGATAGGGAACTTGCAATCTGCAGTGTTTCCTCCCCTCAGCCACCCCACCTCAGCTGGTCTCCACGCATAGGCCCAGCCCAGGCTTCCCGTAACTTCCAATTACACCATGTCCTGTTCACTATATATTCTACTCAACTATTGGCATTGTCTTGCTTTAAAGGAATTCGTGCAACTCTCTAAGAAATACTACTCTACAGAACCCCAGGCCGTTGACTTCCTAGAATGTGCAGAAGAAGCTAGAAAAAAGATTAACTCCTGGGTCAAGACTCAAACCAAAGGTAAAACCAAGACAATACGGTATTTTTCTTTTCTTTTTTCCACTTAGAGAACTCTGAACTGTTTTTTTTTTTTTAAACCATCCTTGAACTTGGATCTCCTCCCTTTAAAATTTTCCTGACTCTAGTTACTTTGTTTAAAGTCAATTTATGTCTGTTTAGATGAGTTGTATTTTAAATTAAAAAAAAAATAACTGAGATCCACTAATAGAGGATGTGTTCAATACTTAAATATTCTGATTTATAATAGGAGAGGAGGCAGAGGTTTTCAAACACAGGAAATATCAGTGTTGAAATGCCCATGCCCACTCTGGACAAAAAGAAAAAAAAAAGCTCAATCCTGGGCTTAGTGATTGGTATAAGCTGTAAAGAATATTAGTAGAGAAGAAAAGGATCATAAAAATACCTAAACTCTCTCTTCTCTTTTAACATTCAAAGCCAATCCATTGTCAAGACCTGTTGGTCCTTGGCTTTTTCTTTTTTATTTCTTTTGGTACTTGATTATCAAAGGCACTTCTACCATTTTAATTCATGCCATTAATTTATCCATAGACTTCTGCCTTCCCCTCTATTTTATTTTACAAGAACTCAAACTTAATTAAATCATTCTTTCATTATTGAGTTCATTCATTCAGTCAACACATTTATACACCATGTACTATGTGTGAGGAGCTATATGTTGGGATAAAGATAAGAAATGGTATGCCTGCCATCACAGAACTTACAGTCTGGGGGTGGCGTTTGATCAAACTGGCAATTACTATAGAGTAAGGGGAGTGCTATAACCGGGAAGTGTGGGTGTTGTGTAGGAATATGTAAGAAAGGCTTCTGCCTGGAGTCGGAGCTGTGTAGGTTGCTATGAGGAAGGTAAGTGGGAGCTGTACTTGTCAAAGCTCTGGTGCCTGTAGAGAGTTCTGGACAAAGTATGCAGTTCGTACAGAGGTCCAGAGGTGAGAGGCCCTTGACCCTTTAAGAAAACAAATGGAATTTGGTCTGACAGGTGTCTGAGCGCTAAGTGAGGAAAGGGGATGAAACTAAAGAGGTAAAGTAGCATGCTTATCATGCTGTCCCCCACTAAAACATTTTAGTGACCTCCTACTGTCCTCGGGGGAAGACCTCACTCTTGACTTTGACTTCTGAGTCCTCCATGATCCAGCTGACTGCACCGGACTCCCACTCCCGCTGGCTCCTTGAGGCCCCACCCACACCGTACACTCACCGCTACCTCCAAATTTTCCTACATGGATCCCTCAACTGCAGCTTTTAATGTGACTGGCAGCCTGAGTTCTACCCCCTCCCCAAATTGTCTCCTCTCTACTTCCTGACCTTTACTTTTTCTCAACTCATTTTCTGCTTTCTGAACTTACAACTCACATTAATATTTGCCAGGTAGGCCCTTGAACCACTGTCAGATGGACATTCGTTTGCTTTGCCTTCCCACCCACACTATAATCTGTGGGCTTCTATGTTACACTTCTCTTGTGTCCTCATAAAAATTAGCACAGTTTTTTGCTGACAGAGAAAATCCTTCATTCTTCTGAATTTCCAAGTAGAATTATAGGCCTTAAGTAACTGCTGAATAATAACTTACAAATGTATTTGTAAGAGGAAAAAATAGATTATGATAGATGCAGAATTGTTCCTGTATTTCTCAGATTCAGGAGCTGTGAGGATCAGAAATGTCCAAGGAGGGCCCCTGTCCCAACTGACCACCCTGTGGTTGTGAACTCCCGCTGGCTCATCTAAGATCCCACTGACAGTAATGGTGTCGGGGTCACCTCTTCTGATCCTTACTCTATTCCAAAATTCTTCAATTGAAAGTTTAAAGATTTTGATAATGTAATGCTGAAAAAAAAGCCCCCCAAATGGATTTTCATTTAACTGCTATGTTTAAAACAGTTTCAAGTTTACGTACATGGAAAATGTATGCAAACTAAGTTCTAGAGAATTACAAAAAAATCTTTTCTGTTTATCTGAAAATAGTTGATTTTCTTTTAGTTCTTCATTTGCCTCGTGGAGTTTTAAATTATTGTTCTTAAATATTGACAGACAACTGCCACAAAGGAAGCAGGTAGAGTGAAATTAGCAGAAGTGAAAATAAAAACAAAAACAGCAAAAACGAAAGACACCCGAAAGCTTTGCTTTCTTTAAAGAACCGTATGAATCATTTTCCTCTTTGAACATTGTGTTGAGTGGCTGTAAATCGGTCAGTTGTACTGGCAAAATGCCAAGCGGTCTTGGGCAGATGGTTTTACCAACTTTATAACCATTTGAGAAGATTGCCTGTTTTAGCGTATTATGATCAAAGACTAGTTTTCTCATATGTATCACAAAATTAAATACAACATTAGTAGATCTCAATACTAACCAAAAACTGTAATGCTTAGGTAGTCTGGTGGAAGGACACAGTGAGTGGATATATTGAAGCTGGGACCACTGTGACCTTTTTATTAGTCTGCTGTCTGTTGGCCATTAGCAGAGCGTGTGGGCTGTCGAGGAAGAATTTTTACTAGGTTAGCAACATTGTTTGGGGACACTGCTAACCTCTCTCACCACGGTGTCCTTGGGTGTAAAGTTACACTAGTAACACCTACCTAATAGAGTAGTTGTGAGGATTAAATACATTAAGGTATTTTAGGGTGGCTCAAAAGGGTAGGGCGCTGGCCCCATATGCTGGAGGTGGCGGGTTCAAACCCAGCCCTGGCAAACAACAATAACAACAACAACAACAAAAATACTAAAAAAAAAAAAAGACATTTTGGTGGTTGAAATACCATAGAGCGGGTATTCATTGTAAGTGGACTGTTCCTTAACTTAGTTAAACCGATTTTAATTTTTTAATGACCGCGTTCAGATGTCATCATTTCTGAGAGCTTCTCTGGCTCACTCCTCACTCCTTCTCTGAGTTGCCAAAGTACTTTGTCTCATTAGGTCAACAATAGAACTTACCACAGATTGTTTCCCAGCTGACTTTGAGTGTCTCCTCCGGTATTCTAACCTCCTCTGGGACAATCCTTCCTTTCTTATCCCTTATATCTGCACCACCCTTAGTTTGGGTGTAGCACAGCATTTAAAAAATGTTTTGGAATGGTGAGTGTTTCCAGTCGCTGGAGTGACTAGATCAGATCTGGGAAGACTAAGTGACATATTTTGGAAAGGCACAATTATGTTCCCTACGAGCCTCACTTTCACTTCCTTTGGAATTGAATAACTCTCAACTGCAAAACTTGGAGAAAACTATATAAAAGGAAGTGAAAAATGCCCTCGCCGAATTTGGTAAAAAGTCTACATTTTAATGCGTTATTTCTTATTTTTTCTCTGGGATTTTGCAAACCTCCTGAGAAACTTGTGCCAATTTTCACTTTATGTTTGAAACACATCTGGAGACAGCCTTGAGCTTAAGGACCAACAGCTCTGCGGTTTGACCAATGTGGACACCGAGTTTGATGGCTCGATTTATCAAAAGCTTTGATAAATCATAATTTCACAGTTCTGGATCAGGAAACCTAAACATATGTTATGTTTTCTGTAGGCAAAATCGAAAACCTGTTACCTGAGGGTTCTGTGGATGCAGAGACAAGGATGGTCCTGGTGAATACTGTCTACTTCAAAGGAAAGTGGAAAACCCCGTTCGAGAAGAAACTAGAAGGGCTTTATCCCTTCCGTGTGAACTCGGTATGCCATAACTAGATGCATCTTCTTAACATACATTGTAAGGCTTTTGACAAGACAGAGACAGAAAAATTTATTCTCTTTCGTGACTTGCTAGCGACTGGATATAATTCAATAGCTTCCTGAAAAGCAGTGTGGGTGAAGGTGAAGGCCACGGGTTTTATAACTTTATACACCTGGACTCAAATGTGGGCTCTAACACTTACCAGCTGTGAGCTTACTAACCTTCCATGCATTTTAGTTTTAATTTGTAAAACTAGCATAATATCATTTGCAATTTCAATTCAAGTGCAGTATGTGTTCAATGAGAATTAGCAGGGTCCCTGGCCCATATTAGATTCTGAACAAATGTTTATTACTGTTATTATCTATGTTATTGTTTTATTACCTATTTATTTACTGTTTTCTATATTAGTAAATAGTGGAGGTCAACTTGAACAAGCTAATAAGATCAGGTTACCCACTGTAAGGATATATAAATAATTTATTTTGTTGATTTTGAAAAACAACAGTTATTCAACTCTAAAGAGAGCCCATTTTCTTTCGTGTCTAATTGTGAATCTCTTGGCATCTTAGAACTGACTTTCGTATTTTACTTCCTGATAATTTTAGACTCAGAGCATCCCTGTACAGATGATGCTTTTGCATGAAAAGCTGAACATCGGCTACATACAAGACCTAAAGGCACAGATTCTAGAAGTGCCATATGCTGGAGATGTGAGCATGTTCTTCTTGCTTCCGGATGAAATTGCCAATGTGTCCACAGGCTTGGAGTTGGTAAGGCTTTCAACCATCACTTCTTTTAAATTTCTGGGGCTAAATGTACCTTTCATGAGATGAACATCTCCAGCTTAGGAAATGGTGTGTCATTTCTCACGGAACTATGAGAATCATTTGATAGACAGTAAATTTGGCATGTCTCCAAAATGCATTCAAAGCTTTAAGTATGTCGTACATGCTACCTTCTTGCAAAAATCTGACCCATCTGTTAACTTTGAATGTCACCCATAGTGTAGGGAAGTTAAAGTAACTGGTCTTAACATGACACTTGGAGGTGTTTTTCTCTCTTCTGTGGCATTCACTGTGTTTTCTGTCTCTCTTGTTTTGCTTTCTTCTTTGTTCTGGTTTGCAGCTGGAAAATGAAATAACCTATGAGAAACTCAACAAGTGGACCAGCAAGGACACGATGGTGGAAGACGATGTGGAGGTGTATATCCCCACATTCAAACTGGCAGAGCAGTATGAACTCAAACCCATCCTGAGGAGCATGGGCATGGATGACGCCTTCAACGAGGGCCGGGCCAATTTCTTAGGCATGTCAGAGAGAAACAACCTGTTTCTTTCTGAAGTGTTCCACCAGGCCATGGTGGATGTTAACGAGGAGGGCACCGAGGCAGCTGCTGGCACTGGAGCCGTGATGACAGGGAGAACCGGTCACGGAGGCCCGCAGTTTGTGGCCGATCACCCTTTCCTTTTCTTTATCATGCACAAAATAACCAAAAGCATTTTGTTTTTTGGCAGATTTTGCTTACCCCCAAACTGAAAAGCTCTCTTTGTATACATGATTTTGTAGCATGAGCCGTAAGCCTCAGAATTGCTATCTCAAGTGCCAAAAGCTTAGAGACCTTTTCTACATATTTCTGTCCCTCTGGACAGCTTCTGCTATACATGAAGTATGAACACAGAAAGAAGTAGACAATCGTCAATCGTCACATGACAACCTTATTAATCATTTGTTCTCCTAAGATGGGGTGATTCCTGTTTAGTTTTTCCTTGGTTTATTTTATAGCATTAACATTTTATTTATTATTTTATATAATGATAGTTTTTTTATTGCTCAGCCTACTTAATGTAACTGATGAAGTTACAGAAGCAGGTGATCAGTTTATTTTCTGTATAAAGAAATGTATTTATATATTCTTACAATGAAGCATGAGTAGGGGCCCCTCCACGCCCTTCTATAATAAATACCTACAAGAAAGCATTGAACAATGGGCAGACACAGTTACGTGAGTTTCTAGAATGCTATGTATCATCTACATGTATCTGTAAATTATATAAAATGGCAAATATATAACAAATAAACATATTTTCACACAGCTACATGTTTGTTGGCATTGCATTAGGTCTGCAGATCATAAAACCTGTTAGACCCTGATGTCCCAGGGTTCAGGATCATGGTTTACTTGAAACAATAGGCAGGATGAAGGACTCAGAGCTATAACCACACTCTTGCAAGAAGATCCAGGGTTCAGAGTGAATAGAATGGGGTTGTGTAAAAAATTCATTAGAGCTGCCTTCTCACGACAGCAAGAGGCATAGCAATTCAGAATGGTTAATGTCAGAGTGGGGAAACCAGTGTCTAAACTTCAAGGACACCAGAAAGAACCATCGAGTTCAGTGGTCCAGACACAGAATAAGGTTTCAGGCCTTGAGCAGAGAGGGGAGATAGGCAGGGTGCAGGAGCAGGAAGGGAATCAGAAGGCAGCTCATTTTCTTTCAAATGGCTCTGAATACTTCTGAGTGGGTCAGAGGCAGAGCAGAACAGTATTTAAGTACTGGAAACTAAGGGAAATCAAATATCTGGGGGCAGAGTATAGTGAGTTCCTGGAAATGTACCACACTCTGGAACACAGTCAGCAGGGAAACCTGACTGACCAGAGCACAATGGCAAAGAAGTCTTAGGACCTGGCTCTCTGCCTCTGGATTCCCCCTTCTGACACTTACAGGTGGTCTAACCACGGGCCAAGCATGATGCTTCTTTGCTTCAATTTTCTTTCAGTGTAAACTAGAGAAGATATTTCTCTTGTCGTAAGGTTGCTATGATGATTAGATGAGTTTGTATGTATGGAGCAATTAAAAGGATACTTAGCATATATGGTGTTTAGTAAATACTAGTAATTATGTTCATATGTTTTGTCAGTAATAAAACCATTTCACTGTCAGCTAGTCAATCGTATGCACAGAAGCCCAGAAAACTATTCAGCTATATTTTTAATGCTCAAATCATGGTGAACTGCCTCTGATCAGACATCCTTAAAAATTAAGGCTTGTGCTTCTTGCATCCTCCTACTTACTGTTAGATTCATCTTTCTAAGCACTTTAATCGTTCACTCTGCAAGGTTGTATGTGGTAACTCTGTGAGTCATTGTGAGCCTTAAAATATCCATATTTCACTCTTATTGAGTAGACTTGGGTATAGAGTTCCAGGTTCACAGCACCCTCCAGTAATTCGGGCATAGAATTCTATTATCTCTTGACACCCAAAGTTGCTGATGGGAAACTTGAAATCAAGATAATTATTTTTCCTAATAATTTTTAATAATTAAAAAACTATTAATTTTTCTTTTGTTCTTGATTATATTTTTTCGCATTTTATTGCCTTAAGTGTATCTTTGTGTTTTTAAAAAATATACCCTGTTCATTAGCGATTTTTTCCATCTAGAGACTGATATTTTTCTTCAGTTCTTGGAAACTTTCAGCCATTGCTATGGGCTTAAGGTTTGAATCACCTCAAAATTCATACACAGAAATGCCAATGTCCAATGTGATGGGATTTAGAGATGGGGTCTTAGGGAAGTAATTAGAGTTATGTGAGGTCATGAGGGTTAAACTCCATGATAGGATTAGTGCCCTTATGAGGAGCTGAAGACCCCAGGTCTTTTTATTTCTGCCATGTGAAAAAGGCAGTCATTTGTGAACCAGGGAGAGGGCCCCCACTAGAACCCAACCATGAGATTTCCAGTCTCCACAACTGTGATGAATAAATGTTGTTTAAGTTCCCCAGTTTATGGTATCCTGTTACAGCTGACTAAGGCAGCAATCATCTACCCCCACCCCCACCCCCGCCCCTATTCTCATCTTCTGGATTCCCATTAGAATAATATTAGTGTAACCTGGGGCTCTTCTCTCTGCTTCTATATTTGTTTGAATACCAAATAAGTTCACATGGTCCTAAGACTAAAGATTATCAAAAAGACTAGCATAAAACCTCTTTGTCCTACCCCTGTTCCCTATTCATTTAGTTCCTATTCCTACATCTTTACTAGTAATATATGTACAATTGATACACACACACACACATACATATACATAGGGCAGACCATAAATAAAAATAACAAACAAAATTATTATAAATACTATGTTACTGACTTAGGTATAATTATACCTTTCTTTTCTCTAATCCCCCAACAAGCAACAAAATAATGCACAAGCATAATTTTACTGCTGTGGGTAATATATCTGTCTGCAGGAGTCTTAAGAAGAAATAGGAAAGGATTCTAGAATAGATATTAAAAGAAAAATAAGAAAAACTTCATCAGTGACTTTAAAGAAAATAACACAATTTCTTGCCTGATTCAGTAGAATCTATATTGATGTGTTTACTATAATATAACAGCCAGAGAAACTCTTCCTGTTGTGCAGTGATGCAGCTCAAGCCTTGCTCTGGTCGACTGCTGTCAGTCAAGTTGAGCAGTCCTTCTACCTGTAGCCTTCATATGACAAAAGTCAGGAAGGCATCCTGGAATTTCCTAGCACAGGTTTCATATCCTTGAAAAACCCAGAGTAACATTGTACTCTGATTTCCACACCAACATTCAAGTATTAAACCCTGAACCAGCTTGCCAGAAGATGTGTGCAACTCTGTGAAGAGAAAAAGAGGCCCTACAGAAAGAAAAATATACCAAATACAACATTAACAGAAGCTCCTCCTTTCCTTTAATCCCTCGGATTATTCCTGCTGGTGTTCATCTTTCTCCTCTCTCCCCCTGACCATTTCTCCATACACATGCAAATGAAACAACTGACCTATCATTTCCCCTTTACAACACATAAGGAGGAAGATTCATAGGGGGAAAAAAAACTAGAAAATGCTGAACTAACATCCCACACAATAACTGTGTCTAAACATTGATCCACAAAAATAAAGACCATATGATTCTTTCAGTCAATGCAGAAAAGGCTTTTGATAATATCCAGCATCACTGAAGGAGATGGGCTTAGGTGGGACATTTCTTAAACTGATCTATCAGCAAACCCACAGGTAATATCATATTGAATGGAGTAAAACTGAAAGGATTTCCATTCAGATGTGGAACTAGACAAGGATCCCCACCGTTACCACTGCTATTCAACATTGTACTGGAAGTCCTAGCCATCACAATCAGCCAAGAGAAGGAGATCCAGTGTATTCAAATAAGGACAGAGATAGGTCATGTCATCTGCAAACTATAGTTCTTTGTAGATGACATGATCTAATACTTGGAAAACCCCAGGGACTCAACTAAAAAGCTCTTAGTAGTGATCAAGGAATATAGCACTGTCTCAGGAAACCAAATCAATATGTACAAATCTGTAGTCTTTGTTTATGTCAACAATAGTCAAGCTGAGAATAAAATAAGAGACTCTATTCCTTTTATAGTAGTGCCAAAGAAGATGAAATATCTGTGAATATATAAAAGATCTCTATAAAGAGAAATGCTGAGAAAGGAAATTGTAGAAGATTTTAACAAATGGAAAACCATACCATGCACATGGCTGGGAAGAATCAACATGTTAAAATGCCCATACTACCCAAAGCAATCTATACATTTAATGTAATCCCCATCAAAACCCCAATGTCATACTTTAGAGAACTTGAAAAAATAGTACTTTGATTCATATGAAACCAGAAAAAAAAAACCTGAATAGCAAATACAATTCTTAGAAATAAAGACAAATCTGGAAGGATCATGTTACCAGATTTCAGGTTATACTACAAATCTATAGTGATCAAGACAGCATGGTACTGGCACAAAAATAGAGACGTATACTCATGGAATACCTTAGAGAATCCAGGGATGAGGCCAGCCACATATTGTCACTTGATCTTTGATAAGCCTAACAAAAGCATGCACTGGGTAAAAGAGTTCTCATTTAAGAAATGGTGCTGGGAGAACTGGTCAGCCACATGTAGATGACTGAAACTAATCCCACATCTTTCACTATTGACAAAAAATGATTCTTGCTGCAAGAATTAAATTTACAACACAAAACAATAAAAACTCTAGAACAGAGTGTTGGGAAAACACTTGAAGATATTGGCCTGGGAAAAAACTTTATGAGGAAGACCTCCCCCGTCCCACCCCGCTCCATCAATTGCAGCAACACCAAAAATAAGTGACTGGGACATGATCAAGCTAAAAAGCTTTTTTGCACAGCTAAGGATACCACAAACAAAGCAAACAGACAGCCTTCAGAATGGGAGAAGATTTTTGCATGTTATGAATCTGACAAAGGCCTGATAGCTAGAATCTACAGAGAAGTCAAATTAAATAAGAAAAGAGCAATCAACCCCCTTTATGAGTGGGCAAGAGACTTGAATAGAAACTTCTTCAAAGATGAGGAATGGCTAACAAACACATGAAAAAAATGCTCATCATCTTTAATCATTAGAGAAATGCAAATCAAAACCACTCTGAGTTATATCACCTAATTCCAGTAAGATGAGCCCACATCACAAAGTCCCCAAACTGCAGATGCTGGCATGGATGTGGAGGGAAGGGAACAATTCTACACTGCTGGTGGGATTGCAAATTAACACAACCTTTATGGAAAGAAGTATGCAGAATTCTCAAAGAACTAAAAGGTGACCTTCCATTTGATCCTGCAACCCCAGTATTAGGTATCTACCCAGAAGAACGACAATCATTTTACCACAAAGACATTTGCACAAGAATGTTCATTGCAGTTCAGTTCATAATTGCCAAGTTGTGGAAGCAACCCAAATGCCCACCAACCCACCAACGGAGTAACAAATTGTGGTATATGTATGCCATGGAATACTATTCGGCCATAAAAAGATGGAGAATTTACATAGTTCACGTTTACCTAAATGGAGCTGAAACACATGCTTCTTAGTAAAGTATCTCAAGAATGGAAAAATAAATACCCAATGTACTCTACACTAATATGAAACCAATATATAAACAATTATATGCTCATATGAACAATAAAACACAAATGTAGTCTAATAAGGGGGTTGGCAGAGGTGGAAGGGGGAGGGGATGGGGGAGGATGATTGGTGGAAGAAGCGGGGGGGGGGGGGGGGGGATTAGGCGGGAAAACACCAAGTGTGCACAATGTGAGGATAAAAACAGCATGCCCTTGGGTGAAAGGTTCCTTTACAACTGAAACTTTACCTTGGAAATGAGAACAATGTAATCTAAAAATGTGTACCCTTGTATTAATTTGAAATTCAAAAATAAAATTAAAAAAAGAATAATTTCAGCAACTTATAACTCATATCCATTAGAGAGAACAAATGTTATCACGAGCACTAAAACACTCAAATCCTTTAATAAGTAGATAACAAAGTATATAAGGTATTAGGTAAGATAATAATAAACTATCAGTGGAGAAAAAAAATATTGATCCAACCTTTATGTCCCTGTGTGGGTTGGAGGAGGGGAGAATTGCCATCCCAGCCTACATGGGTTCCTCTCACCTGTTACTCTAAAAACAACCTCAAGGGTTTCACAGCAAATAAATCACCATCAATATTTCCATTTCATTGCTCATTATTATCTCAATGATTTGAAGCGTTCTATTTCTGTTTAAAGAAAAAAGATACCAAGGAAAACCATAGTAAAAGGAATCGATTTCCGTGGTATCTATTTTTTTTAAAAAACAAACCCACAGGAATAGAAAGCTTCCAGTTTCTGTTGTGAGTAGGCAGAAATAGCTTCAGCTTCTATTCTCAGTTGGCAGAATAGACAAGGGATTAAGCAAAAGAAGCATGAGTTACAATTTGTAGGAATTCAGGTCTCTACATGTGGACAGACGTGGAAAATGTGAGTAACTAAACCATGGAGGCAAAACCCCAACTGTCTCTCCGTCTTTTTATTTGAACTTCTGGATAAAACAAATGTGAAAGAAACAGTGTACACACTTGTGAAAGTGAATCAGAGGGTGGGGCTAAGAAGAAGGAGGTGCCAAGGTTCTTTTCTTTTTTTTTTTTTAATTTCTTCAGTTATAAGTTACCTAACTCTTTAGCCACAATCTCTTGCAAGGAACCAATTACCAATTCAGCTCCAGTGGAAGAAAATAAGGTATCGTAAATATATCTATGTATTTTTTGGTTAATGATGTTTATTTATACTTTTCTTCTTTGTTGAAGTGCCTAGCTAATTACAAATGATAAAGACCTCCCTCCATAAATAAATAAAAACGTTAACAGATCAGGCTTCTTCTCCTAAGGATTTTTCTGTATGAGTCAGAGAGAATTAACGCTGAGGTGGTTCAGGGTTTGAACTGCACAGAGGGGGAGAGAACATGCATCTCCAAACAAGTCAGAGACATTCTTTTACTAGGAATTGTAAAACCACAAGTGAAGTTTCCTGCACTCACGTTTTTCAATTTGCTGCCTCTGTACCTGTCAACATAGATAAAGAATAACAGAACATTCTCGGAATAATTGAGTTGAAACCCTTCCAACTTTTCAGAAAAGTGGGAGTGGCAACGTGAATTTTAATCCTAGTTATTGATATCCGGAACTAATGCTCTAACTGCTCCCCCTCATCCAGCACCCCACCGTCCTGGCCACTGTTTCATGGTCCGTTAGCTTTCTTCTCTTCTATGGAATAATCTAAGTTCCTGATCGCCCACCTTACACTAGGTGGTCTTCAGAAACTATGCCAGACCATGCCATCCCTCTGAAAAAGCCTTGAGGTGATTAGCCAGGCACTGGGAAGTGGGGGAAGACGTCACCTTCTGATAGGCACAACTCCATGAAGGAGTTAATATCCGTCTCACCAGCAAGGCCAGAGGCCTTGAAAAATCTCCCAGGGAAAGGGGGAAGCATCCTTCCTGCTTACTCTCTTCTCCTCTTGTTCCTCCTCATCCCTCTTCTGATTTTCTTTATTCCCCTGTTAGTCCTCCTTCAAAAGCTAATCCCTCTCTTTTACCGTTAAAGTCTTAAAGACAGTGAGAAATAATGACCAAAGCAGCAGCATTCAGAGTCAAGAGAGTGAGGTTGTCCTTTGAGTCAGCTGTTAGCTACCTTGGCGTCCTACTCAGCTCATTTAACCTCTCTGGGCTTTAGCTCCTTAGCAGATAAGAATGTTGGAATCTTAAGGGGACTCCAGGGTTCTTTCCAACTTTGATATGCTAGGAGCCTGTGTGTCTGGGATGCCTTTTCTTTATTTCTCAATTCTCTTCAGCTTCTCTCCTAGGTCCCCTGACAGAGATAATCAGCTCATAGCTCTGGAAAACTGCAAAATAGCAATTTGCTTTGAAAATATGTAACCTAGTAGGCTTCTGATTTAGACAGTTATAGACTTATCTGGAAAATACAATTGCCCAATACTTGTACAGAAAAATTCTTTCTTTTTTTTTTTTTTTGAGACGGAGCCTCAAGCTATCCCCCTGGGTAGAGTGCCATGGCATCACAGCTCATAGCAACCTCCAACTCCTGGGCTCAAGCGAGTCTCCTGCCTCTGCCTCCCAAGTAGCTGGGACCA
>CAUYQV010096589.1:0-46442 GCA_963574575.1 Galagoides demidoff
ATTTGGGTTTCACATCATTCATCCGATGATAAATGTTTTGATTTATTAAGAAAAACACAATGTCACATTTTTGATAGTTGATGTTTCACTTTAAAAACCATCTTACAAGGTACAAGTGAATCTTTCTAAGAGTAGAATATAGACGTCTTAACACAATAACTAAGAAAATGACATAAAGGCTATGTTAACCAGTTTGATGAAAATATTTCAAATTGTATATGAAAACACCACACCGTACCCCATGATTGCATTAATGTACATAGCTAACATTTAATAAAAAAAAAAAAGAAAAGAAAAGAAAAAAAATGGTGTGAAGAAGTCAGCTAAGTAAACCATTACCGATAGCTGTAATTCATTTCCACGGCAATCAATATGCTCCAAAATAAAAGCATTTATAAAAAAATCTCAGAAAGTAATTTATAGGAATCAGTACCACATGGTAGAGAGGTGGCTGTATTTTATTGCACAAAGGTAAAAACAATTTTGTTGCTTTGGACCTACAAAAAGAGAAACCTGGGGCTTAATTTTATCTACATAAGCACAGAAACATGTTTTTCCCTTTTCTGTTTTTTTTTTTTTTTGGAGGGGCTGCGCCTTATAAGTAATGTATCTATGAAAATCTGAAAAAATTCAGAATAAAATTTGTATTTTTTCCTTTAGAATGTATATTACGAAATTACTTCTTGATTAAATATTTTCACTGGAATTTGAAACTTCATTTGGCATATTTTACAAAAAATTCCAAATCCAATAGTATGTATGTGTCTATAATCATATATATATACACACACACATATACTTATTATATGAAAACCATGCAGAAGTCTCGTGTTAATAAGAAAACATTTTTTAACCATTTTATTAGGCTGTTACTTATTGCACCATATGTAATTGTTATACTTTTTACAAAATAAATTTTTTAAACTTAAGATAGGCTCTTTAACAGTTAAGAACCTATAGTTAAGGGGAAAAAAAGGTCTCCTGAGAAGGAAAATAAATCTTCTAACTCTCCACACCAAGGTTTTTGTAGCTTCCCAAAAGTTGTCATCACACTAATGTTCCTTACATCTTAGGGACATATAGTCTACCAAATATCCATGCAAGTTTGGTGGTTTTGATTTCCTACTCTGTAGCTGATAGATACAACTTATGATTTTGAAGGAGCATGTTTGTGTGTAGAGGTCAGTGATGCGTGTGCTCTGAGGTTTTACTGATTTGAGATCTGGAGGTAGAGTAACTGGTAATAATGATTAGTGATTAGGAAGGGTGAGAGGCAGGGGGAAGAAAAGATATGCTTTTAACAAGGTATTTATCTACAGATACCTATTAATAAGGAGAAAAATCAAATGTGACTGACTGAGACATGAAAAATTACTAGAATGATGAGAAATATAACTGACCCCCAAATGACGGATTCATAGAATGATCATCAAATGAGTAGAAAAAGATACTGGAACAGTTACTGTAACTGTACCTCACATGTGTAAAAATCTAGAGAAAGATTGGATATGTTAAATGGCAACATAGAAGAATAAAAAAGACACAAATGAACTTCTAGAGATGAAAGCATAATGTCTGCAATAAAAAATACACTTGATATATATGTAACAAAAGATTAAATGTTGCAGGAAAATATCGGTAATTGTAAAGGTATAGCAACTGAAGCCATCCAAAAGGAAACTCATCAAAAAAAAAAAAAAGCTGAACAAATGAGCAGGTTAACATTGAGTTGTGGGAGCACTTCAAAGAGCCCAATATATGTGTAACTGGAGTCTCCAAAGGAGGGATGTGTGGTGGTTTTAAAATATAACCATGATGAGCTCAGTGCCTGTAGCTCAGCAGCTAGGGCACCAGCCACATACACCAGAGCTGGTGGGTTTGAACCCAGCCCAGGCCTGCTAAACAACAATGACAACGACAACTGAAAAATAGCCAGGCGTTGTGGCAGGTACCTGTAGTCCCACCTACTTGGGAGGCTGAGGCAAGAGAAGTGCTTAAGCCCAAGAGTTTGAGGTTGCTGTGAGCTGTGACGCCACAGCACTCTACTGAGGGCGACATAGACTATCTCAAAATAAACCTGAACATGATGACTATCTAAGTCCTTGAGAAGACTTGTTTAGAAGACCAAGCCCAATATGCATCTGCTGGAATGTGAAATGGACTTAGTGATTTGCTTCTAAAACATAGAGTGAAGTGGCAATAATGTCTTGTGCCTTTGAAAGGAGGTCATAAAAGGACCTGTAATTTCTCTTAGTCACTCTAAGAGAAAATTAGCTGCCATATTGTGATAACAGGCCCATGTGGCAAGAACCTAAAGCTTTCTGCGGAAAAGAATCAGGCAAATGGGGCCTTCTGACCATAGCCATGTGAGGGAGCCATTCTTAAATACTTTATCCTAGTCAGGTCTCCAGATGCCAGCAGCCCTGTCTGACAAATGACCACAACCGCCTGAGAGACCCTGATTCAGCCTGTCTGATACCTTTCTCCTGAATTCTAGACCCCTGGATAGATGACATAATATTTGTTGTTTGAAGCTGCTGGATTTTTACAACAATATGTTCAGTAGCAGTAGATGACTAATACCCATTTTGGTACCTGAAAGTGTGGAGCTACCATAAAATAATCCTATGATGTGAGAGTAGCCATCAAACTGAGCAGTGTGAAGAAGCTGGGAGAATTTAAGAGGGTTTGTAAAACCTGAAATAGCCCAGAACAAAGTATTTGTAAAAGCATCATGGACTTTTAGTAGGGGCTGAAGGGAAAGTGAGAAAAATCTTATTTAAAATTGGAGGCGAGTGGATACTTGTAACCACGAAATGGGAGTCAGTAACACAGTCTCTTCTGATATTGTTGGAAATGGAAATACGGTAATGAACTGGAGGATCTGGCTGAGGATATTTCTAACCTAAGTGTTGAACGTGATGCCTGGTGGCTTCTTGCTGCTTTTAGCAAAATGTGAGAGGAAAGAAATCAACAGTGGAAGGACTATAAAACATTAATGATTAGAGGTTTTATAGCAGTGGAAATTATCAGACTTCCCAGAAGGCAAACAATGTTAAAATTAACCAATGACTTTCAAGAAATGAATCAAATACAGTTGACTGCAAGAAAATCATTGTCGAAGAAGGAAAACCAGGGTATGAATGCAAAATCCTTTCTTTTGTTCACAGAAATATCTATGGTGATGTCTCAGCAAAAGGTCCATGAAGAATTTTGTTAATCATCTCATGGATCCTCTCAGTCAGTGGTACATTTTTAAACAAGCTTAAGGGCATTGTCCTTCCTGTCGCATTAGAAGTCCCAGGTAGAGAGGATTCATCTTGTACAGATTTGTGAGTATGACTTTTGAGAAGGAAGTAAATCCCATTATTATTCATGGAGGATCTACAAAGTTTTAAGGTACTTATATTTATTAAATTCTTCAAGCTTGCAATAAAAGGCACAAAGACAATACAAATGAAAAGGTTTTTGAATTCTCCCAACTTTTTTTTCATAAATAAGACTATTTGTCATTATTAAAAGTCTGAATTGTAGACAGATTCTTGGACTGGTGGTTCATATCCATCAGCTCATTCAACTTTAGCACCTGTCTCGTCCCCAGTAGCTTTTCCAGAACTATGACCTTCACCATGAGTTTTCTCAATTCAGACTTGGGCTTCTTCAGCATTTTTACTTTTCTAATGAAGATATCAAGAAGAGGATAAATAGATTGCCAAGCCTTTTCTATGTCTTTCCCAATGTTCTTTAGAATCAATTTATTGACTATTTCTTGCAAGTCATTTTTCTGCACTTCTCTGGTCATGATTTCCATTATCTTCTTCTGGATTTGGTAAACCTGGTGGTGCTGGGTGTATCTGATTGCTGGATTTTTTTTTTTTAGTAAAACCAACATGGAACAGATGAAGCAAATGACCATCATTAGTCTTGACCTCAACATGAGCTTCAATCACAGTCTGCCTTTTTTTTTTGATCGGGGTTGGGTTTGAACCTGCCACCGGCACATGAGGCCAGCGCCCTACTCCTTTGATCCACAGGCACCACCCACACAGTCTGCCATTTTTTAACCATAGAACACATTTCGTCACGGGTAAGATCCATGCCGTGGAAGTCAGGCAGGCAGTTTTTGTCCTGAACATCTTCAGTAATCAGCTTGAATTTTGTAAATGCAACTTTATCACTCTGCAAATCAGCAAGACCCACTTCAAACATGTGACCTTTGAGGCCATGGGATGCAATTTTGGTTCCTTGACTAGTGTTTTCCCAATATTTCTAATAATGAACAAAGCAGGTGCTTTCACATCACACCAATCTTCCTTAGAAAATGGGTCAACCACTTTCTTCTTGGCTCCTCTTTTTGCCGCCTTTTCTAAGTGCTTGTTCTTGCTGACCGCCATGGTGGTGCTCGGAGAGGGGGAAAGGCAGAAGTGCAACTTGCCCAAGAATTTAGGAGCATAGAATCCCCCAAATTTGCTTGGAAGAAAGCAGGATAAGAAAATTATGAGCCTGTATACCTGAGCTACCTTTCACACAAAAGAAGGATGATTGACCAGTGGAAACCAAGAGCCTAAAAGGTGTAATTAAGAGCCCTGAAAAGCAAAGTCAGGAGTCAAGGAGAATTATCCACTGAGAGGACCAGGATGAGTGATTATCAGGAAACTCCTAACGCTTTCCAGATTAGTGTGCTTCTGTTATTTGGTGACTTCCATTTTTTCCCTTTTTAAACAGGAACATCTGTAGTAGTTATAACTGTCACACCCATTGTATGTTGAGTGGACAGTGTCTTTTTATGTCTTAGCTCATACTTCAATAGCTGTATTTAAATAACTAAATTAAGGAAGTGGCTTTTCTATTCTGGAATTGGTAAAAAAAAAAAAAAAGTCAAGATTACAAACTTTTTTTCTATATATCCAAAGGGATGAGACTTTGGGGAAACTTGGAAGGGGAGAAATGTATTTGGTATGTTATGGAATTATAAATATGTAGTGTATTGGCAAGGCTAGCACTATATATTGCAAAGATTTGTCTTTTCTTAAATTACCCTGGCATTTTTGCCAAAAATAAACGAACCTTATGCATGTGGGTATATACTGGGACACTCTCTTCCTTCACAGTAATCTGTGTAACCACATTGTCACCATAACTACCCTTTCTTCACGAACATCGTCTTGAAATCAAATAGTGTGTGTTTGTTAGCTTTTTTTCAAGATTGTCTTAACCATTATAGTTATTTTGTATTTTTCATCTGAATCTTAGAATCCACTTGTAAATTTTTACAAAGGAAATCCCCCTAGGATTTTAATTGAAATACATTATATCTATGCAACAAATCTGGGGAGCTTGCTTTTAAATATCTCAAACATAGTGAGCCTGATAAATTATTGAACTTATAAATCTATTGACTCTATCTTTGGATTTCTTCAATCAGTGTTTTGTAACTTTCATTATATAGTTGTTTACATCTTTTATGATTTTTATACCTAAATATTTCATGTTTTGAGATGCTGTTATAAATCTCACTGTTCCTTAAATTTCAATATCTAGTTGTTCATTGCTATTACGTAGAAATTTAAATGATATTTGTATATCAACTGTGTGTACTGACTTCATTAAGCTCACAATATTCCTATTTTTGTATCTTTGGATTTGTCTGTGAAGACAAGTATAATGTCTATTCATAAAAACAGTTTTATATCTGCCTTTTCAAAATGAATGATTTTATTTTACTTGCCTGCTTGTATAGTCTAGAACCTCCAGAGCAATGTGGAATAGGAGTGGGGAGAATAGACGTTCTTTCCTTCTTTATGATTTTAGGGGAAAAGGCATTCACCACTGTGAATGTGAGCTGTATATAATGTGTGCTGTATTTTTTTTTTATTTGAGATGCATTTTATTAATAGATACATTTTTGGGGTTGAAGAATTTCTCTTACTATACCAGTCTATTTAGAGATTTTATAATGAATTGATGTTGACATTTTCTGCAGTTAATGATGCTATTTTTTCTTTTTTCTGCCCTTTAAAATGCTTAATTCTATTCACTGTTTTCCACGTGGTGAACTGACTCTGTATTTCCTATATAAATCCCACTTGGTTGTGATGCATCACAGCTACATACATTGCTGGATTTGATTGCCTGACATGTTTGGAATTTGTGTTTATGTTTATTAGCCATACCGGTCTGCAGTTTTCTTTTGTTGTAATATGCTTTTATCATTTTTGAAAAACTTATTTTTGAACTTCCTGTCTCCTTTCTAGTTTTAGACTTACATTTAAACGTTGATAGGACAACATCTTTACCCAAATCACAAATTCCTTTAACTGGCAATATGTCTATTCTATCCCACATAATTGCCTGAAAGTTAGGGATAACCCTAAGTTTCCTAAATTTTAAATTTTATCATTCAATTTTATACTAAATATATAAATGTTTGTCACTAGGGAATTCAATGCCATGTTTTAGAAATATCATTTAAAGAAAATCCTAAAAATAAAGTTTTCTAACTATGAGTACATTTTTAAAATTAATATTATTATTATCATCTGGACATCCTCGCAGAGAGGTGTTATTATCAAATGCACTGATAGGCAGTGTGGTATGGCATTCAATATTTCTTGCCTCCTACCCTGTTACTAAATTACTAATTTTTTTTTTTTCTGGTATCCATCTCTCCTCCACCAGTTAACCCAGTTCAGGAAAAGAAACTGGTTGGGCTGGACTTACTAGCTTAAGGTATTCAGTAGATTTCATCCTTCTAGCTTCAATGGCTATTTCTGAGGTAGATATATGATTTATACATAATATCAAATAATTAGGATGAGTGCCAAAGAACTTATTTAATGTTCTGTAGGAATAGCTCACTCTCTCTTTTCTTTTGGCTGGTGGTGTGTGATATGGAGCCTTGAAGTGCTTTAGTCATGCGTGTTGTCAGGAGGGTAAGGAGTTGTTTGCAAAGGTGAAATGTAATAAATCCTCCATAATAAATCCTCAATAAATATCTTTTAAATGAAAATAGTGGTTTTCATTAATATTAATAAATTTATATTTCATACAGTTATATACAATGACAATAACATAATAATAAAGCTATTAAATTCTTGTATTATATTCTATGGCATTATCATCTGTTTTCACTCATAAGACTTCTGACATCAATTTTAGCGTAGGATTTTGCCACACCAACAACCATTCTCCAATTCTCTGTACACCATTTGAGTGTTCTGCTATTCTGGCATTAACTACTCAGAGATAGTGTCAGATCCTGCAGGTTTCAGGGCTACATCCCACAAGACTGTCCTTACTACAGCTAGCAGTGACCAACTGCCGTGTGCCCACACCTCTCTCTGATGTGGCTGTGCGGGATTGGAGGTTCTTACAACTTCCTCCTCCAGACGTAATAATATCTAGAAGAAGTTATAGTCAGTGAGGCATCTTATTTGCTATCATTTCTTTTTTTTTTGCGATGGAGCCTCAAGCTATCCCCCTGGGTAGAGTGCCATGGCATCACAGCTCATAGCAACCTCCAACTCCTGGGCTCAAGCGAGTCTCCTGCCTCCACCTCCCAAGTAGCTGGGACCACAGGCACCCGCCACAGCGCTCAGCCATTTTTTGGTTGCAGCCATCATTTTTGTTTGGCGGGCCTGGGCTGGGGATTCGAACTCTCCACCTTAGGTGTATGTGGCTGGCACCTTAGCCGATTGAGCCACCATTTCTTTATTGTAAAGGAGACAAATGAACAGCCAGAATAAGAGGTGCGGTCCTGAGCACTGGGGCATCTAACAGATGTCAAGTTTGAGCGTTCTCCTCTCCCAGGACATGGCTGTGTTCAGCAACTCCAAAGCACTCTCCAGCTTGCCTTGCTTAGGGGTTTTTATGGAGGTTTCACCACATAAACATGACTAATTAAACCAATGGCCGTTAGTGATTGGCTTAATCTCCAGAACTCTCCTCTCTGATGGTTGTGGAATGGGGCTGAAGTTTCCAAGCTTCTAATAGACTTGGTCTTTCTGGTGACTGGACCCCATCCTGAAACTACCTAGAAGTCCCGCCCTTCAACCAAGAGTCATCTCCTTAGCATTCAAAGGCACTCATCACTCAGGAGATTCCAAGGGTTTAGGAGTTATGTGCCAGCAAACGGGGAGAAAGTCCAAATATGTATTTTTTAATTTTACTATGGGCATAGATTTAAAAATCTGATTAAAGTGGTTTGTCAAAATTTGTAGCGACAAAAGAAAATGTTTTTATGGTATGACATCATAAATAAGGAAAAGTTTAATAATGCACTTATGTTTTAAAATTGAACATGATTAGTTTTTGAAGGCAATAAAAAATGAAAAAAAAATCTAGCATTTTCTAACACAAGTTGACTTAATTTGTAAAATATCTGTTAACTATTATATATGTTGTTTACATATATGCAAAATTCCAAAACGATTCTAAAGTGGTTATTAAAAATATATATGCCTTTTGCTCGCTTAATTTATTCTTGCTAGTTTGAGTTTTTTAATAGAATGGATTCAAGTTTTCTTTAAATTTCCAGATAGCGAATAGTTTATAATTAAGTAAAATATTACTATGAATAATAAAATATTATATATTTGTATATTGACTTAAACAATAGTGACTATTACATATGTGGCTGTGATTTATTATTTTTTTACAGTCATGCATTCTGTATTTATATAATAGTCTTATGTGGCCTGTTTTCTCCTTGGCAATCTGGAAAGTTGAAATGCATGGGATCATTTAAGACCGGACTGTTCTAACCTATAAGATATTGAAGGGACAACCTCAGTTTTCATGAAAATTGTCTCATTCTTTAGCTGCTGTGGAAAAGAAATCAAATGATAAAACAATCAAATGATAAATAAATGGACAAACACAAATTTAAGTTCTTATCAGGAACGCAATATTGCTGTTTATCTCCGTTGTCAGGAGATTGAGAAGAAAATGACAAAATAAAATGATTTTTCAAATGTCTTCTGACATTATTTTTTGAGGCTAGTTGTTGAAATGTTAGTAATTGTTAATATAAGGGCAAGAAAAAGCAATTATAATTTAGAACTGTAATTTTAAATTTTAAAATTTAAAAGAGAATAATATTAGTAAGTTCCTATTGATCAGCTGAACTTGAAGTAGAGCGTAGTAGAGACTTGAAGGAGGTGAAGAAGTTTGTTCCAGGAATGTCTGCAGGAAGAATGATCCAGAAAGAGGAAACAAGGCAAAGGTCGGGGGTGAGAGTGTACCTGGCATGTCCCAAGAACCACAAGGCACCTTCTGTGGCCAGAGCACATTGAGTAGGGACATCAGTAGGAGATGAGCTCCATCAGAGAACAAGGCAAGGCAGATGATGAGGGCCTTGTGTGTGTCTTTCTGAGTGAAATATAAAAATTTTCGAGAGTTTTGAAGAGGATAGAATTTACCGTATTTTAAGTGAATCCATGGACTCTCCTATTGAGAACAGTCTGTAGGAAGCAACAGTAGAGAATCAGACAAAAGGTTACCACTGTAAGAATCCACATAAAAGACTGTGATGACCTAAATGCCTGATGTGTCTGAAATGAAAGGAAACTGACTTGCGGATGGGAGGTACTTGGATTTGCCCTGGTTGATCATAGGTGTTGTTTTCACCCCTTGCAACAAAGGGGAGATGGACCCTCATGCAAATTGGTTAGGATGCTGAGAAAAGATAAAGAAAGTGGGTTCAAAGGGGAAGGGAGAAAAGTCTGGCTTGCTGAATAAGGAGTCTGGGGACCCATAGAAACATTCAACAGCAGTTATCACCAAAAAAGGGAAAAGAAATGTGCGTAATATGTGACCTGCACAATCAACGACAATTAGGAAAGGACAGAGGTGTCCAGGGGGGCAGAGAAACCAGTGAAAGAGCCACAAACAATTTCAAGTGGAGGGAAAGGATATTTGTACCTCCACACTGCTCTTGCGTGTGTCTCTCTTCTCACAGAGGGAGATACTTCCAACTCTCTTTGGGTATGCTCTAAACTTCCTCTTTGTTCTTTTTTTTTTTTTCTTTCTTTGTCTTTCTTTGTTCTTAAATAAACTTTCTCTTTGTTGTACTGAAGACTGTACACAGTTACTTTTGCTTTCCATTCGTCTGCCTGTGCTGCTCCAGTTTCCCTTTTGCCTTCTACTCATCAGTGTCTCCACTGAATTTCTTAGTTCTTTCCAGTTATCAAACCAGGTCAACTGGGTTAGGGGAACAGATGAGGACACCACACAGACACCCAAAGGATGTTGACAGACCTGAAACTAATGCAATGAAGCTTCTGAATGAAGCAGGGAAGGCTCCCAAGCCTGTCTGAAAAATGACTTGAGATAACAAGAAAAAAAATCTCTCATTTGGGCTTTTATGGGGTTAGGTGTGAGGCTGTTCCCTCTGGAAGTCAAGAGACTACATGATTTGAAATTTCTGCTAGTGGCACTGGAGGGGGTGTCCAGCTTTCTTACTGGCTTGCCCAAATGTGAAGCAAGGAGAGAAGAGGGAGGGGGGAGGACCAAAAGTCATCTGCTATTTAACGTGAAGAAAATGGAGTCAGTCTGTGAAACCAGAGTTACTCCATTTTGTTAAAAGAAACTAAAAACTAACTCCATTTGGCAAATAGATTAAAAGCCCCTTCCCCTTGCTTATCTGAGCAGAAACAGGAAGATTAGCTTAAAGTTGAAAAACCTTGTAAACCCGCATTCCTATCTACACACCACATCTGGTCTCCTTTGTGATTACCCACTTCCCACCCCATAGATTCTACTCTTGCAGAATTCACTTGTGTAAAATTCTGTTTGCTCTCGGACTCCCCTGCCCAGTCAGAAGCCAAGCCTAAAAGGCCTACACCCAAACTCCTCCTTGGGGTTGAGAGTTTTTAGCAGGAGTCACTCTCAACTGCTGGCAATAAAGACCCTTGCTTTAATCTATCTTATTGTGTTGGTATATTCTCTATAATTCCACTTGCGTCTTCTGACAACAAGTCTTTCTATTATAATAGATTTATCTGATGAATTCTTTATGTGGGCATCCTGCTCAGGTATGTAAATATGCGGTACACTTTATTTACCCCCCCAGGGAAGGGTCCTCTCCTGCAGCATCAGCTTATGTACCACCACCATCCCTACTGCTGTTTAAACTCAGGAAGAGGAGTTTCACCTCTGACAAGGGGCAGAGACCTCACTGGGTCTCCATGCTCAGCTGCACAACTTTTCAATAAAAGTAAATGAAGTGTTCACTCTCCTCCCTGTGGTATGCAGGTGAAGGCCCCAAGGAGGTATCTCGCTCAGCTCTTTTTCCTTTGTCTCCTGTTCTGATTTTATCCTGTCTCCTCTTTTGGTCTTCTTGTCCATGTCCTCCCTTTTCATTTTTAAAATGTTTCTTTCTCTAGTCTCAAGTAACTGCTTCAATCAAGGGAATTAGGGTTAGGCATATTATGTGATCTTATTGCCCCTTGTATCTCTACTTATGAAATCAAGTGGGAATGTGTAAGGTCTAGAGCAGTGGTTCTCAACCTTCCTAATGCTGTGACCCTTTAATACAGTTCCTCATGTTGTGGTGACCCCCAACCATAATTATTTTCATTGCTACTTTGTAACTGTAATTTTGCGACTGTTATGAATCATATTGTAAATATCTGATATGCAGAATGTATTTAGGTGACCTCTGTGAAAGGGTCATTTGACCCCCAAAGAGGTCATGACCCACAGGTTGAGAACCGCTGGTCTAGAGAGACTAGTGACATTCATGGTAGCCACGTGACATGCTTAGTGTCACATGCTGTCTTGCTTGGCTCATGTATACAAAACTTGTCATCACAACTAGCATATGGCAGACAAGATTGAAGACTTCTGAGTCACATCTATATGATAATATCATGAATGAGTCTTTGCATATAAAACACACAGTGCCAGACACATAGAAAAACTCAGTAAATGATAGCTGTTATTATTACTATTTCTATAATTATAGAATATAACTAGCACATACTGTGTTATTGATTCCATGGTTAGGCAGATGGAACTGTGAAAACTTTGGTTTGTTAGCAAAAAGAAGTGTATATAGGAGAGAGACTGAGTTCTGTGGCATGCTCTGGTGTAACCCTTAGGAAGGCACTATGCCAGTATCTCACTCTCAGAATATGGACTTGGGATTGACAGCAGGAATGTGTCAGCCAGAGGCATGTGTCATGCTGAACTAATGCTGGAACACAGTCTGATTATAATTCAGCACAACACAATTAACAATTACCTATAAGCAAGTCTGATAATACCCTATACATTTGTAGTACCGAAACCTCTGTCATTCTTCCCAGTGTCTCATTATGCACTTAAATGACAGAAAAATGGGGACCCCAGAAATTGTGTAGCTTCAGTTTGTCTCCCTCACTTCATTGCAGTGAAGCACTCAGTTTACTTGCTGTGAGTGGGTCAAAGCACTATGTTAGGCAAGAGAGATGCAGACAGATCTATTTATCTGTATATCAGTATGCCGGGTCTATATAGAGAGATATATGCTAAATATATAGATTTTAATAAAGCTGAAGAGTTTCACATTTAGATCTGCAGCCCAGAATTCTCTCTCAAACTTTAGACTCATATCTTTGATCTTTAAGAGATATGTCTATAAGGCAAAATATTTTTAAAAAGCCACCCTTGAGCTTAAACCACCTGACACCCAAAACTGTTCTACCTGTAACTGTTCTCATCTAGGTAGCAGCTCTGTTATTGCAGTTTCCCAAGCCCAAACCTGGCAGCCTTCCTTCACTATCAGCTTACTCTCCTATGAGACAATCATCCACTAGGACATGTCACCATTATTTTCAAAATATATACACTAATTACCACCTAACACGATCTCTGCCAATTTTGGTCATCACTGTTCTTTATGTGGATCTCCTGTTGCTTCCAACAGACTATTTTCAAAAGGAGAGTCTGTGTGACTCACTTAAAATACGGTAGATTCCATCTTCTTCAAAACTCTCGAAAATCTTTATATTTCACTCAGAGAGACACACACACAAGGCCCTCATCATCTGCCTTGCCTTGTTCTCTGATGGAGCTCATCTCCTACTGATGTCCCTACTTAATGTGCTCTGGCTAAAGAAGGTACCTTGTGGTTTCTGGGATATGCCAGGCACACTTTCACCCCTGACCTGTGCCTTGTTTCCTCTTTCTGGATCATTCTTCCTGCAGACATTCCTGGAACAAACTTCTTCACATCCTCCTTCACCTCTACTACTCTCTAATTCAAGTTCAGCTGATCAATAGGAAGGGCATATTAAAATTACTATCTCTTTTAAATTTTATAATTTAAAGTTACATTCTAAATTATAATTACATTTTCTTGCATTTTTCTTTCCCCCCTCACAATATATATTACCATCTAATATATTAACTGTTAATATATACTACCTTTACTTTTAACATTATTGTTCATTATTATCTCTTGACAGCTAAAATAAACATGTAAGCAGTCTGGCCAATTGTCTCCTTTGTTCACTGATGTTTTGCAAGTGCCAAGAACAGAATGTGGCACACGTAGACACTTAGTAAATATTTGTTGCTCAAATAGGGGAGCCAATTGGCAGCAGAAAAGGACGCCAATAGACCCAGCTGGAAAGAGATATTTAGGGAGCTGTTAAGACACTATAATTGGGAAGTATTTTCATGTATATACAGTATTAAAGTTCTGCTCTCACCAAAGCTTTGACTCTAAAAATAATTCTATTCTCCAGTCGTACAATTTTCTTCTCATAGATGTTATAAAACTAGAGTCTCTTACATCCCTGCATGTCCCTAACCCTATCCTGCACTGGATAACTAGTGAAATAACTTCTTTCTATGACCAGTGGTGTCTAGCCAAGAAATAGACAAGAAAGTAACCTTTTTAGATTATGAAATGAAGCATCTACAAAATGTTCCAAAATAATTTTGGATTTCACTTATTATATGATGAATTTGTATATCTATAACTGAGAAATATTTATGTGAGAGACTTGATTATTAAATTTATTCATTAATACTCATCAATTTATTGACATTCTAAAGCAGATTGAAATTAAAATAGCTAGCTGCAATATTCAGAATCAATAATTCTTAGAGTAAACTTACTTTTAGTTAGAAAAAAAACAAACCCAAGGATGACTACCTGTGACATTTTCTTTGAAGCCTCAGTTGAAATATGAAGTTAAAACAAACCAATTAATCAAAATTTCTTTAAATATTCAATATGCATAACAAATTTATGCTCTTATGTTCTGTGTAAGTTAACAACATTAGGTCTATAAATCCAAACATATTATTGCTTGTTAACTGAATAACTTTGAATGTTTAGCTCTCTACTCATGAGTGGTTATTGTTTTCCTTTTTCCTTTGAAAAATTTCACATTAGGGTGTTCAGCATTTGCAGTAAGATTTAAGAATAGTTTCTACTTTGGATCTTCAGTATTTAAAAGGGCTGACTTTGTTGACTACAATTTTTCACGTAACAATTAGTAAATTTAATATTCTAAAAAGACACCCTTTTAAGTCTCTGATTTCCCAAGAAAACACAAATACTAGTTGCTTATGTTATGGGGTATTTTTCCTTTAATAACCTCTTAATGATAATTTTTCACCTCCACAGTTCTATTCTTCTTGAGTACACAGATGATCCCAATGCTAATGAAATGATGGAGGGCTTCCCTTTGTGGGGTGCATTAGATCTTTTGGACCACTTGAGTCCATTTAGTAAATTGCTACTCTAGTGCATTAAGTGGAACTCCAGTAGCCTAAAATTGTTAATGCACTTAATAATTTGGCACTTGTAATTGCCAGTGATGGTAGTACATTTACTTTCAGATTCTCATAGTAGTGATTAGGGAAAAAGAATTTGTGCCCAATGAATTACATGGTAGCCATTAGAATGATGTAGCCTCTCTTAAATTTATAATAAGCCCCTTTGTCATCTAATGCTAAATAACAGATATTTCAGAAGATGCTACCAAAGGTTTTTTCCCATCTTAAAATGCAAAATTTATTCCTCCCTGTAACAGGAGAATCTACATACATATACTCTAGTATTTCAGAGCTTCATTTTTAATTTTTTCCTCATACTTAATCACATTACCACTTTAAGAAACCTCACGTAAAAGGCAGAAGTTTCATATGATATGGTGAGAAATGAAAGTGTCAGAGTAGAAAGTTTCAGTTACGCAGGATGAATAATTTCTGGAGACCTAACAGGCGGCATGGTGACTACAGTTAGTAATACTGTATTATATACTTGAAATTTCCTGAAAGAGTACATCTTAACTCTTCTCAACACATACAACAAATGTAACTATGCGAGGTTATGAGTATGTTAATTAGCTTGATTTCGTACATACATTTCATGATGTATACGTATTTAAAAAATCACATTGTAAAAAAAATCACATTGTATACCTTAAATATACACATTTTTTTTTCTCAATTATGCCTCAATAAAGCTGGGAGCTATTAAAGTCATAGAAAGAATTTGGACAGATACCTCTGAGAGTTAAAAGACTATCCCTTCACAACAATAATCCTTATGTTAAAAACTCTTTGGGGGAGTTTCCCATAGGCATAAGATTTTTTTAATGGAAAAACAATGGTTGGTTTTTACCCAAATTGAAGGCATAACCACATAATTCTAGTTTTCTATGTTGCACTGAGTATCCAGTTATCAAATGCAACCATTGGTGCCGAGTAATTAGTTTTAGTCAATAGACTGGCTTTATGGCTCATTTAAAACCGCCTATTATCTTACACTGGCAAATGTGAATCCCAGGTGAATCAGAGAAGAAGTGTCTTTAAGATAGTGTACTTTCCAAAGCATAAGGAAGTGGTAGGGAAGCGCCTGTTCACCCACTATATTCTGATTCTAAAAGCTCAGCAGAATTCAGCGTGTGTTTCATGCACCCTAATTTCCTGGTATTCACTTCTTAATTAGACAGTGAGAGGTAAACCAGGCTCTGTAATCCTGAGGGGAATTGATGTTAGGGCTGTGTTTAATTGGAGGCTTAGAATCACTCGGAAGTTGTTGTTATCCTTCGAGATACAGCGACTCTACATCATATTGGTGTAGCCAATATAGATCGAGTCAGCTGTTAAGCCTGATAATGAAACCACTTCATTTGTGCTTTGCATCTGTGTATTTCCTGCTGCATTCTGTACATAGTTTCATCTCATTCAAGCATAAACATCAAATGGCTTTATTGTTTCTGTCACTGTTAGGCACTCTGCTCCATTACCAATATTTTTGCTAGACATCAAGAAGATCTCTTTTTGATATTTCAGTCTGATTCCACGGTTGTTATTCACTGTAGGTTACTAAACAGACTGATCACTCACAGAGGTTCTATCCTGCATAGATAAAGACAGAGTTGTGCTGGACGTAATGCCGTTCCCCTGCTCCTCCTGCTCCACCCCGACTCAGTGAGGCTCCAGTAGCTTGTGCTGTGGGGTACGTGTGGTCTGCTTCTGTCACATTTCCCTTCCTCTGTCCTTGCTCTCAGGGAATGGGAAAGGGGAAGGAAGAGGGAGAGATGACTGTTTTGAATGCCTGTGGCAGTTTAGTTGGTTCCTACGATCACACAGAACAGGAGCAGGTGGTAGGGTTGAGGTACTTTCTATCATCCTGCAGTTATAGGATCAGTGAGAAGAAAGGCAAAAGCTCACTGAGGAGACAGTTCTAACAGTCTCCCTGTGCATCGGGGATTCCCTCTGGCTCCTCTTGCATCTTTCTGCTGACACCCCACCTGGGGGCTTCACGTCACACACCATTATGTGTATCCTCTTGGGTCGCAGTACAGTAAGTGAGGCATCCTGCTCTGGAAGTCTTACCTACTTCTGATGTCCCGAATCTGGGGTCTTAGAAGCATGAGAGATCCATCCTCTCCAGCTTCCCTAGACTAGAGAGACGATGTTCCGACCGCCATGCTCACGGTTCCTGAGTCATCATGGCTGCACCTTGCAGCCCAGTGGGCAAGGGCTTCTCCACCCACTCCAAAGTTTTACTGTTTTCACATGCAATCTGAAATACTTGCATCAAACTGATCAACACAGCCTTCATGTCATTTTCTCGGTTATAGTTTTAAACCCCCCAGAAGTGCATTAATGTACATAGTTACCATTCAGTAAAAAAAAAAAAGTACTTTCATATTAAGGTATGTACATTTTCTTAGACAAAATGTTATTGCATGCTTAGTAGACTATGGTATGGTAGAAACATAGCTATCTATGACACTGGGAAATTAAAAACGCATGTGACTAACAAAAAAAAAAAAGTTTTACTGTTTACTCTTTTGTAAAATAGTGGACAAGATCACCACCTAATGGTTTTCAAAATTTGATTTGTCCACGTTACAGTGGTGGAGTCTGTTACATACAGGTCAGGGTTTATTTTAAGGATATGTGCTGGATGGAGTAAGGACAATTAAAAACAGCCCACAGGAACCCAGATAGCCTCAAAGCCATTCCTCCCAGTACTGGGTGTGAATCCGGAGAAGCTCTGCAGAAATCTGTAGGGTTATATTGTTAGGGACGGGTAGAGAACAAGGTAAGAAGGGACAGAAAGCAGACCATTGCTGAGACAAAGAAAAGCAGGCGATTGCTGGGGCAGGAAACAGTTCCTTAGCTTAGACAGGAGCTGGGTAGGAAAGATAGATTGTTCCAGGCTGCTGCAAAAGTAGATCTAGCCAAGATTGTGGTTGGAAAGTTTGTAAATTCAGGCACTGTTCAACTCCTAAGGCCCCAAAGAGGAATTGATCAGCAAAAACATTTTAAAGAAGAGGTTTATCAGCATCCCATGATTAATCAATGCCCGATTAGTACCTTAGGGACTTTCCAGAGCTGAAATTGTTAAGAATAGACTGTAGAGTCGGCTTGGTCAAGCCCTACGTGAAAGAAATACATGAACATGATTAAGAAATGCATAAACACAGACGGAGGAGGAGCAAAGCTAGGAACTGGGGAATTAATACAAGAGTAAAAGTTCCTGAGAGGTCCTTTCTCATTCTCCGGGAAGAGACCCACCCACACCCCCCGCTCAGGTGTGCTCTGTCTGCTGATACACTTAGGTGCGTTCTATATACTTAATTAAACTTGTCTGTTAAATTCTCACTGCTCAGTAACTTCCCCTCTTCCTGCCGGTTCTCCTGCTGCTTCCTTCCTCTCCTCTTGCCGACTCAGTCAAAGTGCTTTCAGATTCCTGAGGCCCTTGCTGCTGCCCCCTGGGAAAGCCCAGCCGGCCGGGGGTTCACAGCCCCTGACCACACGACTCAGCATCAGTGTCTCCCTGCTCGTCTTTTCCTTTCTGGGACATCGTGAACTGTTGTTTTTTTATTTCTCTCTCTCTTTTACTCTTAATAGTTTTTCCCAACTTTAGAGTTTTGTTTGCAGATTTTGTTTGAGATTACTCTACATCGTGCCTTTTCCTACAAGGTGTGAAGTTAATGCTGAACTCAGCCTCATCTCAAGCTGGTATCAGGCAGAAGGACAAAAGAATCCTAAGTCAAGATTTTGGGGCTTAGCACCAAGTTAACATTCTTGCCAATTATCTTTGGTTTTTTTATTTAATTCAATGGAACTTCATTCAGTAACCAATTAATTATAAAACAATGGCAATGCTTAAATTATTGAGGCAAATTTGAACAAGGAGTTCACGGTTTGAGAGAGAAGACGAATGTCTAAAGAGATAAATACGAAACAATTTAGGTGGATGTTCAGTCTATTTTGGGAACACTGGGGAGTCTGAAATGAACTCAGCTGTGGAGCTATGTCCTGGAGGAGAAGACACATGGATTGGTCCATTAGAGTGATTAATTTGGGGGTTGCAGGATTGACTTTTCACTCCTGCCTCTCCTAGCGCCCACTCATCCCAGAGAATGGGAAAAATTCTCAGGCTTCATTTTCCTACCGTGGGAAGCCACACCATTCCCAGCTGTGACATGTCTTACATTTTATATCATATATTATAGATTTTATATTGTGATTTTTCTTATATTTATTCAAATCAGAATTTGCCAAGATTCAAATCAACAAAACATGAATTAGAATAAAATAATATATATATGAGCCACATGACTGAGTGATGAGGCAATTAGCACAAGTGTACATAAAATCCAAAAGGGACTTTAGCGGATGGCAGCTAGCAAAGGATGGCTTCTGGAAGATCTAATGTTTGAGATGAATTGAATAAAATATGCATGAGGACATTTTCTGCAGAAAAGAAGATATCTTGGGAAAGAAAACGTTGAGAACAATTATATAGTCAGGAGAGCAAAGGGCACGAAATCAGTAATGCAAAAGGGACGGGAAGAAGAACAAATTGGTAGAATTTGCTTTCTGATTAGATTCTGTAGAGAGTGAAGCAAAGAAAGACAGGGCTTGAACGCTATCCAAAATGTCGAACGTTTTATCTGGAGTTAGAGGTTGTAGAAAAGTTTGAAGATAAAGACATGAGCTATAGATATATGTGTATGTATACTATATATAGTTGTATATATATATTTGTATATTTGTAAATATAGATATATTTGTATGTACACTACATATACCTGTATATACTCTCTGAGTTAAACTTAGGAACCTTCTTTCTGTCATTCAAGTGTCTTTCTTAGGGAGAGAGAATAAGGCAAAATAGAAAACATCCTTCAGACTAAGTGAATAATCTGAGCAGTAAATAATCTAAGGCAACAAATTGAGCTAATTAGCAAGTAATCAGTGCAAAAACGTAAAGATCCAAATTTCCTAAATGGAAGGTAATTATTTAAATATTAACTGTCATGTTTAGATTACTTATCATACGTAGGGAGTAATTCAATTTTTGATTCATTGATCTTCTCCATCCCAAATATATTTGACATATCAGAAGTTTTAAGCGACCTTAAGTATCTGTAAATATTTTTTAACCAAAAATAGATAGCTTATCTGCGAATGGCCCCTTGTATCCAACTTCTAAAACAAAATGTGGCCAATAGGAGGCTGAAGGTATAGACAATTCTCCGCATGCCTCCTGTGAGTTTCAATACCACATTTTTTCTATACTTTAAAATTTTACTTATGAAAAATCAGTTCTAGCTTTCTTGACCATTTGAGAATTATTGGATTTCTAATTGGTTCTGGATATGTGTAATTATCGATTTTTATTTTAATTGGTTCTGGATATGTGTAATTATTGATTTTTATTTTTTTCTTTCCTCCCATTGGGGGAAAAGAGAAAAAATGAATTTTTAGATTCAAAATCAACATATTGCATGCCTTAACATTTTCTTAATCATAACTCAGTTTAGCTTTCTTTAATCATTTGAGAGTTATTTGATTTCTATCAGTTCTAGACCTGTGCAATTATTGTTTTTTTTTTTTCTCTCCTCCCATTAGAGGAAAAGAGAAAAAACGGATGTCTAGGTAATTTTTATTATTTGTTGGTTTGCTAGAGAATGAATTTTTTCCTCCTTACTTCTTTATGTGAGTCATTATAAATTTATTTGTGAAAGTCTTCCAAAAGTTACTGGGGGCAGAGGATCCTACCGTGTCCCCAATCCCAGCGCTCCCTCCCCCTTTCTTTATTATTTCCTCTTCCTTTGCGCTCTCACCATTTACCACGTAACTCTGCTTAGCTGCTCTGTGTGGTTTTATTTCGGTTTTCACCAGTGTACGTGTATAAACTACTCAAGGGCAGGTATTATGGTCTGTTCTGTTTACCCTCTTGTGTTCAGAACATAGAACAATGCCTGGCTCACAGATGTCACTCATCACTTTGTTGTTCTTACTGTCAAATAAATGGGCAGATCTGTGCATCCGTCACCGTAAAGAGTCCATCACACTCTTTGTGAATAGACACATTCTATTAACTCTTAGTTACTGGTAAAAGAAGAATGAAACAACTTTGACGGTAATGACACTATGAAAGCTTGTCATTTAAAAACAATCACCGAATCTGCAACCATTTCTGCAGATTTGGAGGAAATGAAATATAGGTAATCCAGTGATTTTATTTCTTGGTTATTCTTTCTTTATGCCTGCAGCTCAGTTCTGGAAAGTTTGCTAGCAACAGCTAATCAGATAAGTATTACTTTACTTAAGGATAAGGAAAGGCAGGCTTGTAATAGCTTCTTTAGAAATGGGCATATTTCACCAAAGACTCTTTAAATTAGCTTCTTTCTCAACTGACTGCATAGCATCACCGATTTCATTAAACTCCTGGTAAATCTATTTCTTTTTGTATATAAAATCTAAGTTTCAAGTCAGAGATAACCTCACCAAAAGATAGTTTGCTTATGTCGTATCTTTAGAACTCTTAATACATTGACTTTATAGCTTTAGTTAATAATTTTGCAAAATATCAGATTTGAGAGAAGTGAGGTCTTTGAACAACTGACCTTCATAGAGTCTCACAGAATCCTCTCTCCAGAGCTCCTACCTCCCTTCCAGTTGTGGTCACCATATTTTGGTTACTATAGTAATTTCACACAATAAAGGGATACTGGGTTTATGAGCTAAGAATGGTCTATAGAGATAGAATGTTATCTATTTTCAGTGTGATTCTCTTAAGTTTAGTTGTGCAAAACAAGCATGGAACCAACCATCAGAAATACTGGATGGGTGGGGAATATTTAAGAGATGCTGATAATTGATTAGAGTTACTGTAAGTATGCACATAAATATTTTACTCAAGACTTGTTACTGTTTTCCACCCAGACGTTTTAACAAAGCCAAAGCTTGCTCAGTTGAGACTGACTTGAGAATGGGCAGTGTCATCCGTCTCGTTCCCAGTGCGTTCCTCATTCTGAGTGCCACACCTAACCTGTGATAGCATGTTTCACAGTTCTGTTGAGTGAATGCATGGCTGGAAGAAATGAATTCAGAAGTGAAAAAGAAGCAACAGAATGGTCTTAAACCCAGCGTGGCTGACCTGTAAGCCCACACTCCGGCTAATACAGACAACTCATCTGCCTCTTCTTCAACACCAAGCACCCACCCAGCTCACAATTCAAAGGACTAGAAATGAGAATGTCAAAGAAAAAAACCTTGGAGGAATTTGAAAAACCATACTGTATTGTTAATACTACTTTTAGAAAACTGAAATGTTCCCTTTGTGAGCAAATGTTTCTTAGAACATATTTTTTCTCTCTAACAGAATTACATTCTGTATAGGCTCTGCTCTTATCCCATCAAGTTGCAGAATGATATTACTCTACTCTTAGGAAATGTTTTCAGAAGAGACATGACATTCTTCTTAGCCTGCTTATTACAAACATAAACATTAATCCTCCATTTATCTTTGACTTATTTATATTCTATCTTTATGAAACTCACCTCTACTCGATTTTATCGAAGAATTAATGGTCTAAAATTTTCTTTGTGATATTTATAGCCAAGCAGAAACAGCCATAGAACTTCTCAACAAACTCATTTTTGGAGCAGGTTGGTGGGAGGGAATTATGAGAAGATTTTTCTTACAGCTAAGTCATGTCATTTCTTTAGCAACGTCAGTGTACTCTTGCTTAAATCTCTTAGTTATACAAGCTTCTCACCACGAGTGTGTCAGAAGAAAGATCTTCTACAGTCTTTTGATATCAGAACATTTCATGTCACCAATGTGGCATTTCCAGTTCTTCTCCTGAGCCTACATTCAGTGCTAAGGATGAGTGGAAAAGATTATTGAAGTTCAAACACCATGACTTCCTTGTCCAATTTTCAACTTGGCTCTAGATCCAAACTGTAAAGTGTCACAAAGGATCTAAATCTGGCTTATTCGCATGAAGACCTGTGGTGTACAAATTTTACTAAGATAATGGAAGTGGCTGCAGTAACATGAAGCTTATTTATACTGATACATTACAGATAAGTTCAAAGTAACATGAATGTGATTAAACTTTAACAAGATAAATCTTTCTCAGGCTTATCCCCAATGGTACAGATCTAGAATGCCTTGTCAAGAGATTGGGATAGCCTCTGAGAGACAATCAGTTTTATTTTAAATCATAAAGTGTTTAGGAGAGATAATGGTACACTTAGAATTTTCAATTATATACTGTATATTTATATATACTGACATATACATGCACACAACTAATTGTGTGTATGTATGAAACTGTCCATCTATATGCATGGTATAAAAATGTATACATAATTGTGCATGTGTATACATAATTACAAATAACTGATAAATTCTTACTTTGGGGATTTATTCTTGTTGCATTAAAGAGCTTTGTCAGTTTTTTCCACCATTTTCCAGAATATCTATTACATGTTCTACCTATATTATACCTTTAGATACAATCAAACAATTGAACACCATTAATATATTAATTCACTTTATATTTACAAATAATACTGGTTTTAGGAGACAGAACTTTATGGTAGCAAATGTCAAAAGACCCTGGTTTTAGTTCCAGTTTTGTTATCAGTCATGTGACCTTAAGGAGGTTTATTATGAAATATCTGGACCCAGACTATTTCATGTAACCACCAGTTTACTAATTTATAAAATGATTATTCTACTATTTGTTCTGATTATCTCACAGAGCATTTGGGAATGTCACATTAATGTTGTATTAGAAAGCTTGAAGACAATTAAATCCCATAAACATGAATATTATTAAGTCTTATAATAAAACAGATGATACAACAGAAAGAATAAATTCTTTATTTTATACATTCTGATGTACAAACTTTACTGATTTCTTAAATTTTTTTCTATATATACATATTTTTATTAGTGGGGTTTCCTATATATTTAGTTTAATTCAACAAATAGCAATTGAGCACCAGTATACACCAATCTTTGAGATTGGCATTGCAGGAAGCATAAAATTAATAAGCAATAATGCCTGCTCTTAAGGAGCTTACAGTCTCTGTTAAGAAAACAAAATAAGGACCCAATATTATCATATAAAGCAAAGTATCCATATTTCTTAAAAGAAATGTCCAAAAGTGTTATGAATGTCAAGGTTATCTGGCAAAATGTAGCGTTTGCCATGCATGCTCTAGAATGGTCAAGACTCACCACCACCATCAAGATCATAAGCTATAAGACATGCAAGTCACATTGCAGAGCAAGATAAAACTTGAAGAATTTAGAAAGTGTGACTATGTCCCAGTGAGAGTATGCTCTCCAGTGAGGTTGCAATGCACAGTAATCTGGCACAGTACATTACACACACTTAAGAAAAATTGTGGTGCACACTTAGGCGTTTATACTTCACTCATTATACTCTAGGTAGACACTAATGATCCCTGAGCAGAGGGCTGATACGTTTGAGGGTCCACATTTTTGTAAAGGGAAGTTCTAGTCTATTTAGGAAAACCAGTTTGAAGCAGGTGATGAGTTTGAGAATGGGGGACATCAGGTGATGACACAAATTAGGAAACACTGTCTAGACAGGTGAAAAGTAAGTCTGAATTTCTGGGAAAACAGAATGGAATTCAGGAAGGGCTAAAGACAGAAACAAGGAGGGAATGTTGGTTACATTTTGGATACAAGGAAAATGGCGGCAAAGCTGTCCCATGGTTTTTGAATACAGTTGAATATGCAGAGTTGACTGGAAAAATGGGAACATAATCTTGTCCATATTAACCAAGATAGAGAATCCCGAAATTATTCTGAATTCAGGAGAGAAATTTGGTTGTCAGGAATGAAGAGTTAGCTGACTTCTAAATTTGACCATAGAGTGCAGGTTTCATCATCCATTTTGATGCCAGGACTGGAGACTGGGTCAATTTGGACGTCACCCATTGAGATGTGGTTCTTACAGTGGATGGGGTGGGACTTAAAAAAAAGGAACAAACCTTTGGGAAATACCTACAGTCAAAGAAGAAAGAGGGGGCATGTGAAGCAATAGATAGTATCAAAAACAGTCAGGAAAATCCAGTAAATATAGTAACATATACCAGTGTGTTTAATTCAACATTCAAAGTGTGATGAACAACATGGGAAAGAGTGAAATGACTGAAGAGAATAAATCTTTGGAGAAGTCTTTGGACTGTGCTTCTAAGGGATCAATGGTGGGGAAAAACAGTCATTCATCCTTGAACAAAATGAACAAAACAAAATTGTGAGGCAAATAAGCTTGAAGTAAAGGGGACTCACAACCAAACACAAAGAGAGCTTGCAGGGAAGTAAGGGGACCGATAACAAAACACACGCACATTCAGTTAAACCTTCGAGAAATGTCCTAAGGGAAAACAGAGGGTAAATACAATCCAAGAAATATATTTGGCTTAAATGATGAAGGAAGGATTTTCAGGGGAACACGTGTATCAACTGAGGCCAGGAATGAAGTGGGCAAAGGGAAGGAGGGTCAGAGCACTTGCGACACGGGGTCTTGAGTGGGACACAGCCCCGGGGAAACTAAAGAAAAAATCTGCTTCTGAAGCAACAGGAGCAAGGATAAGAGGGTAGGATAACCAGTTCATCTGAATTTGATTATAGGTCGTGCGATCTGATGCATCCTGGGCAGTGCCAGTGCCCAGCAAACAGAGAGGATAAGGCTGGATTTTTGAGAAGCAGGTGAATCAGGGAGACTGGGTAGGCCACTTTAAATAATTCCTTAAATAATGCTGTCTTGATTGGGTGGGCAGTATGAAGCCATTAAAAGGCTTTACGGTGGAAAGCGGACTTATTCTGCACATGTGCACTCTCACACGCTATCCTGTCGGGATTGACTGGCAGGGTCGGATGTAGAGTCTGTGACGAGAAGGTTGTGGCAGTTTCTTGGCACAAGTTAATGGTAACTTGGCCTAGGGCAGTAACACGAGAGAAGGCAGCAAGTAAATATATCCAAAATACATTCAGAAGGCAAAAATAAGCAAGGGAATGACGAACGGGGAGACATCAAGGCTGCTTCCCAGGTTTTTGGCTTATATTATAGGTGCTATTCTAAGTGTAGGAAAAGTGGACAAGCCGTAGATGTTAGTGCACCAGAGCAACCCAAGGTTTCCACATTGTGATCCAACAGTGGTTATGAAAACTCAGCCACGGAATCTTAGTCCCATTTCTGACCAGTAAAAAGCATGGGTCAGGCATCTGGTCGAGACTGGCCGTGTGTGTCCATTTAGTCTAGCTAGCTGATTAGGAGGGGCGTTTAATCTGCAGCACTGGCTTCATTAGCACAGGCACAAATCAACAGAGCTAACCAGGCCAGAAGATGAAAGCGAGGCGTCCACTGCGAGGGGAGGTGACTTTCATGTGCTCTGTTCTATTTTCCAGAACAAAGAAATGAAGTTGGGAGACCTTAAGTGAGATCAATAAATAATTAGTATACCGGAGAGGAGAGATAAAAGTCAAAATGTAGTCGTAAAGAATGAGCCCATTACACTCTAATGCAGACATTCTGCTTATGTCTTTCATCACGTAATGCTTTATTCTTACCCATCATTAGCGCACATACGTCTTTTTCCTAAACTTACGAATAAGATTTTCACTTTCTCCCATTAATATTCCCAACCTAAACTTTTGAATTAAGTGCTCCTCACCGAGTCGAGCGTATTTGGACTCTTGAAACTGCTTGATGTTCTCTGCCCATGTGCGTGATGAAGTAATATTTAGCCCTTGGTAATTATCCCATTTGGCGTAGCCACGTGTCTCCCCAGGAAGACATATCCTTCCTGTTTTATGCCTTCATGTAGAATGCTTAAAGCTTTATTTGTGGGCCATCCTACAAATAAAGGAATCTAGAAAAGACCTACTTCTGAATAAGACCCCCTGCCCCCCCGCCAAAGTAAACCTTTCCTTGCACTGAGCCATCTTCTTCCTTTTGTCTCCATAGTTGTGTTTCTTCAGACTAAAAAATTAATGTATGTTTAATAAAAAAAAAAAAAGAACCCAGGAAGAGAACAACCAAATAAGAAGTGAAGCTGTGAAGCTGCTGGACAGGAGGGATGCTGCAGTCTGGGGTGCACATATTTTTATGAATCTATCAGATGACATGTGCATAATGTTACATATTTTTTTAACCAAACAGTCTATAGTGGACACATTCATATGTTAATACGTACACCAGATGTTAAGTTGGAGCACATTTTTGGAAATCGATTTCTTGCTTTTCTAAAAATAAACCACCGTCTTCGTTTGGCTCTGTGAAAAGCAGGCTTTGAGATGAGGATTGAAGTATCTATCTGCCGGATAAAAATTCCTTGGTGATGCCAAGGAACTCTGGTAGTGATGGGAGGAAGAGAGAAAGGGAAGGTCAGGCAGCTGATGAAAGATTGCTTTTAATCCAGGGACCAGTGTGGGCCATGAACTTGGTCCCACTGGAGAACTCTGGGAGGCTGTAACAGGCTCCTGGGAGTTACTTTCCACATGGCTAGAAAGCTGGGCAGTGGAACAGAGGTGGGGAGGAGAGGCAGGGTGTCTGGCTCTGGTGGTGGTAAATTCCTGGCAGCTTTGAACTACAGTCATGGGCAGGTTGTGGCTCCTGAAGAAAGCTCTCCAGCAATTGTCAGTCCCCAGCTGCTCTGTGCTATTAAAGCTGGAGTAGATACAAGAACAGACAACTGTGCTTTATTTAATATTGCATTTCAGACGGGCATTTAGATGGTTTCCAGCTGTTTTCACCATTTTACTGTCCCCTCATCCACATACATAACCATACGCATGGCTGTCTCATTTTTTCCATTAGATAATTCCTCTAAGGGAAATTAATAAGTTACTCAAAACATTAACGTTTGTAATCTTTGGGTGTGTTTTAGGATAAAGAAACAAACCTTTCTTCTGTTTATGTAACTTGATTTTATGGAACAGTCAGATAATATATGGTATAAAAGGTATAACATTGTACATTTAGATTTAATATTTAAAATATACAAATTGTTAGCCACATTTATTTATAATTTCACCCATTCCATCATTGTTATAAATAAACGTCAACATTTTGAACTAAAATATATGTACCTAACATTATAGCAGGACTAAATATGCGTTCAACTTTCTATCTTAAGATAAAGGCAACATTGATTTTGAAATAACAATAGGGAAGAAATCTTTAGTATCTAGGTCTAGACAAAGCATCCTTAGGGCCTATACCAAAAGCACAAACCATAAAAGAAAAAAAAAATAGATTATACCTCAACCAAATGGAGAACATTTTACCTGAAAAATACCTGATGAAAAGGATGACAGGGCAAGGGGCAGAATGGGAGAAGATGTGTCTGAAGCCACATATCCAGCAAATGATTTATATCTAGAATATAAAAAGAACTCTCAAAATTCGGTGGTTTAAAAAACGACAGTTAGGAAACAGGCAAAGGACATGGCTAGACATTTCACAGAAGAGGATATTCAGATGGCAAATGAGAAGACGTTCAACTTTATTAGCCTTTAGGAAAATGCAAATTAAAAGCATAATGATCTGAATAGTTAAAAAAGTAGTACTGACAATAACATAGGCTGGTGAGGGTGTACAGAAATTGTATTACTCAGACATTTCTGGTAGGAATGTACAATGATATACTTAGTTTGGAAACAACTTGGCGTTTTCTTATCAAACTGAACACATGACTACCACATGGCATGCTATTGTGCTCCTGGACATCTACCGTGGAGAAAGGGAAGGCTACATTTATCCCAGATGTGCACATGAACTTGTAATAGCTTCACCCTGGAAACAAACCAGATGTCCTTCAGTGGGTGAATGGAGGGCTGCACAGACTTCAGTACGTGCATACTACATAATATTACTCAGGAATGAAAGGCACGATCTATTGGTATATACCACAACTTGGATACTTCTCCAGGGAATTAGGTTGACTGACAAAGGCAACCTCCCCAAGTTTATGGTTTATGTAGCGTATGGTACGATTTACGTGGCATTCTTGAATTGACAAAGCTGTAGACATGGAGAACAGATAAGTTGTCAGGAGTATAGGTTGCATCAGAGGGAGGGAGATGTGTTATAAAAAGGCAATAATAAAGGACTCCTGTTGGGACTGAACTGTTGTATCTTGACTATGATTGTGGATACATGTACCTACAGATGTGATAAAAATACAGATAATTAAATACAGACATATACACAAACAAGCACTGCACCAATGTCACTGTGGTTGTGACATTGTCCTACAGCTTTACAGAGTGTCATCGGGGTAAGCAGGTGAAGTGTAGATGAAGTCTGTGCATTATTTCTTAAAACTGCAGGTGAATCTAATTATATCAAAATAAAACGTTAACTTTAAAAATTAGCAACATTTCTGTCTAGAATGGCAAACTTGTGCTTATTCACTAATAACTGCCTCATTTTTCTAAATTTTTTATGATCTAATATAACCGTGTTTATTAAAAAGTCATTTAATTTTAAAGTAATTCCAGAGACCTTTCTTTGTTTCAGAGCTAATGTAATTTATACCGGATACAAGTAAAAAAGAACATTAGGATATTTGAATCATTAGAATATTGTGGAAAGTTGTTGTTTATCTTCAATATAAAACAAGGAAAAGGAAATAAGAATTATTCATAAAAAGAAATTTCAAAAAACGTATTGAGAAGATATGTTACTTTGTTACGCTAATATTTGGGGAGGAAAAACATTCTTTCTTTGCTAAATACTTGGTATGCCTGACTTCATTTAATCGTCATGGTGCTTTGAGGTGGTACGGCCCTGTCTTTATAGGTCAGCAATCACTCAGTGCTTGTCAGGTGCCAGTAACGTGCTGTGTGTTTTACATATATTAGCTCATTAGTTAGAACAGACATTATCCACCTTTACTGACAAGAGAACTGAGGGAGGTGACATCAGGAGGAAGCCAGGTGGTCTGGCTCTCGATCTCTCTCTGATATGTTCAGGGGATGCTAAGAGACAAAGATTTTAAACCACATACTTAAGATCACGCAAGTAAAATCAGGATTTGAACTCAAGTTCTCTTCAGTATGCTACACAAATGCTTACCAAGTTGTGTTTTTTAAAAATATATACACCAGTAATTTAAGCAGCTTGTTTGAAACCTGACCCTTTCCTTTCCCCAGCTCTGCTGAATCTAGGCCTCTGGTGCTAAGACCCTGGAATCTGAATTACTGACAACCAGCCCTGGAGACTGTAAGTAACATTAAGGTTTGAGTCCAAATGCTCTCTAACGCATAAAGTAGGTTTCCTGTGAGGTCAAATGAAATGCCTGGTAGAATTATAAATGATGCCGTATTTCATTCATCTTAAGGTTCAATTTTGGTTCATAATTTAGCATCTCTGAAATAAGACCATCTGTTGTAAGTGGTGGTGCTTTGCAATCATAGTAAAAAAGAATGCTTTTTCTTCCCAGTGCTATGTAAAATATTGTTTTAGATTTATTAAAATCAGAGGTTTCACTAGATAATATAAAACAAAAGATATGGTTTATTAAGCACTGTTCTTTTTACTCTCAGGTCATGTGGGAACAGGTGCCCTTCTATGTCCTAGGAGACACAGGGTGCTGGAGAGGTGATTGTAAGTCATGCAGTACCTAGGGTCACATTTACCTGGGCTCGTCTCTACCCATTGGGAGGTAGGACGTTACCTAGAGTCACATTTACCTGGGCTCGTCTCTACCGACTGAGGGCTAGAACATTATACCTAGAGTCACATTTACCTGGGCCCGTCTCTACCCGTTGGGGGGGTAGAACGTTACCTAGAGTCACGTTTACCTGGGCTTATCTCTACCGATTGGGGGTAGAATGTTACCTAGAGTCACGTTTACCCAGGCTTGTCTCTACCCGTTGAGGGGTAGAATGTTACTTAGAGTCACGTTTACCTGGGCTCGTCTCTACCCGTTGGGGGGTAGAATGTTACCTAGAGTCACGTTTACCTGGGCCCGTCTCTACCCGTTGGGGGGGGTAGAACGTTACCTAGAGTCACGTTTACCTGGGCTTGTCTCTACCCATTGGGGGGTAGAACGTTACCTAGAGTCACGTTTACCTGGGCTCGTCTCTACCTGTTGGGGGGTAGAATATTACCTAGAGTCACGTTTACCTGGGCCCGTCTCTACCCACTGGGGGGTAGAACAGATAAAATGATGTGAGAATACTTTGCAAATGATGAATTGTTATGTAATGTAAATGGCATGTGTGTATGAATTTGGGTGTAAGGATGGGTTTGAAGGACGACTGTTAGAGGAAATGGAGATAAAATACTCATTTCCAAACTTGGCACAGGTACAGCATAGTGGGTGTTATGGTTTTGAACTTTCTTCTTTCTCTAAGAAGAGCAGACATATCAATAGTTCCTGTTACTGCTTGCTATGCTCTAAGAAGTTGAGCATTTTATGCAAAGCCCCCTCATTCTATGCAATACCATATTGTTATTGTTGTTATTTACAAGAGAGAAAACTAAGTTGTAGGGATGGTAAATTGATTAAAATTACATAATGAGAAAGTGGTGGGGTAAGGGGGTGAAGAGAGGCAATTTGAGACAGGAGCTTGCTGAAATAAATATTAAATAAAAATTGCTCTAGACTAACCTATGTGCTTTGAGTTTAAATAGCACGGGAAGGAGAAGGTGGGCAGAGGGGCCAAGTTGTAACTGTAGTCACTGAGAAAAGATGAGCCAGCAAGCTGAGCGTGTGGTAAAATATTTATAAATATGTTTATCGCAATTCCTTTTTAAAGTACTTGATTTAAATACTTTACTTTCATTTTCTAGATTATGTGTCCTCACCAAATGCATTTCATTATGAAATTTTCCTTTTCTGCTGACCTGAACACTCCCAGTTCCCTGTGCCCTCTTGTGTGTTTCTGCCCTGTGAGTTCTGCTGTGTTCTTTGAGCCTCTATCTGAGAGCTAGACATTCCCCTCATTCTATCAGCATTTTCTTCTAAGTCCCATCCCCCTGCCTTTTGCTTTTGTTTTTTAGTTCCTCCCTTTACCAGGTCCAGTGTTTTCTCAGCCTCATTTTCTAGTTACTGGAAGAATGTGAGCTGGCTAAATGCACCTGACAACGGTAGGGACGAATATCTTCCCATGAAGGGAGTACTTGTAGGTTGAAAGAAGTGTAATGGAGAAAGTGATACTGAGGAGGACGGGATGGACGGCTGGGGGGGGGGGGGACTGCAGACCCTGCGGGAGAACTGACTCAGAACGGGCACGGTTTGGAAACTCCAGCCACCTCCGCATTGTGGGGAAAGGCCTTTGGATTCATACAAAATCCCAATCTTGGACACGATATTGTCAAAACCTAAGTCAATATAAAAGGAAAGATGCATGTTTATTTCATTAAAAACTGTTCTAACAGACACTGTACCACTTATTTTTTTAATTAATGATTAATTAAATAATTGTATTGCTGCCGCATTTTAGGGTTATACCATCCTTTTATTTTGAGCTCCTTGGCCTGTTGAATTATGTCAAATTTGGAAACTAAAAATATTATTCAAAGTAGAAACAGATTAAAATAATGAAAATTACTAATTATCCATTCAGGACTGTTTCCCATTTTGAAAATTAAATTTACTCATTATTTCTGTTCTTTTTATAGAATTCTAGTAGTTTTTGCTCTGTAAAATGTTATCCACAACTAAATACCTTCTTATTTTTATAATTTTGTTTTACAATTCCAATTAGTGTACAACTCTTACAAATATTTGCTGAATATACTACATTTCAAGATCAGCGGATGATTAGATCCCCCCCAAATATCTATTGCACCAGAAAGAAAGCTAAGACTTGGAATTGGTAAAATTAAGCATGATATTCTATGATTAACACATTTTATTTGAATGAAGCGATTCTATGAAGTACTATGGATAATCCTGGAATCTAACAAAAAGCATACAGAATTAGTCTAATTTTCCTTAGTTTAACCATATAATAACTGCATTTGAAAAAAAACATTAGCGTCTTTTGCCCTTTCATTAAGAAATATAGTAGCTTTCTGTTAAACCAAGAAGTGCCAGAAAACTGTGTTGCAAATGTTTAAACTGCTGCTCCGGTTGCTTCCCATTTCTGTCAGAACACAGGAGGAATCTTCAGTCCATAAAATTTCCTTGACTTTTGAGTGAAAGCCGAAACTGATGCTTATTTCCTAGGGTCGTTGAAGAAGTACTAAACATACCTCGAAATCGTGAATTACTTCAATATTCATTAAGTGAACAGTCTCCATAGAACCTAGGCTTAAATAACTTACCTGGTTCTATAGAGACCATTGAAAGTGCAAAAGACACATTCCCACCTTGGAGGAGCTGTATAATGATTTCCTCTTGGGAAGCCAATATGCAGACAACTAAAGAATACTTTAAGGTAATCCAAGTACCATAGAAAATAAAAGTGGAGTAAGGACCTTACTTGAACTATTAAATTAAAATGGCATGTAAAGAATAAGTAGTAATTAATACATCATGATGAGCGGTTGGAGAGTTGACTTTCAAACATAGTTAATGGATCTGTTAGTGTTAATTGAATCTACCTTTCCAAAATTTTATCAATTTATTTACAGATATAATATCAAAGGTAAAGAGAAAATAAAGCTAAATCATCAGTAGGTAGATCATAAGCAACTTAGTTTGTAGGATTTCATTCATACTTTGGTTTATCAAATTATTGTCAAGAAGCATTGTGTCCCCCAGAAGACTCGCATTTTGCCTGAAAGTGTCCCCATGAAACATATGATTAAAAGTACCCTCCTGCATACCATTAGCACCATTAAACTGCAATTATTTCACATATTACACAAGCTCAGAGTTACTAAATTGAGTCATAATTCTCAAATCACATTCATTCAGGAAGATTTTAGTGCCTACTTGTTTAACACAATCTTATAAATGATCCCTCACAAAGGACGTAAAAATCAACACAAATCTTAATGGGCTAATTGTGCTCACTGCAGTGTTGAATCTATAAAGGCTTTTCAATAGTGAAAGAAATGATGGCATTTTCATCTTAAATTGCAAACCTAATTGCTGCTCTAAATATCTTTTTGTCTCTAACTTAAGTGCTTATTGACAGCAGAAATTTCCCCCAAACACTAATAGAGTATTTAACATAATTTCATTTATTGAAAAAAAAATCCAAGGGAAAATAACATACAACTATCTGAAACTATTTAGCAGAAGGAAAATATCAAAAGGAGAATGTAGTTAAATCTAAACTTTAAGATCTCAAATGTAACTAATAATATTCAATATAAATTTAACACAATCTTTGTTTAAACTTGTACATTTAAATATACTGACGAGACTCAAGAAATAAAAATGAAGTCCTAGAAATCCAGGAAAACAATTAAGAGCCATATAAAAACAAATGGAAACTAACAAACTAATCCCTATTGTAAAGAATTTCCCATTGTCTTATTGAAAAATAAAGAGTACATGTCAACTCAACTCATGGAAAGTTAATACAGTGGAAGTTAAATTCAATCAGTTGTAAATGTTCCCGTGAGAAAACCGTTTAAGTTTCTTCCCAAAGTATAATCTTTGCCCTACTCAAAATTTTGAACTTCAATTCCTTAATTTCAGTGTATTCAACGGAGATTCAGGGTAGTGAAATCACCACTCGTAACTTATTAAGTTTTAAATTAATATATGTCACTAATGTAATCCGTACACAAACAGATGGAAGATTTGTCTCTCTCTCAAGTCTCTGTTCTGTTTCCAGGCAGATGTGAACATTGGATGGATTGATTCTGAACTGACATATTTCACATGAAGATTTTAAGTTTTTGAGTCTTTCTTGTTCTATGTAATAGCAACATACATGTTCAGTTATAAATATTATGGATATTTAGCAAAGAATTTTTTTATATTCGATTTGGAAAAAGAAAAAAAAAAAAGCTTTGATCATTCCGTGGTAGCTTTTCTTGTAAGTAGAAGTAGAAAATGCCAGACATTGTTTTTTTTTTTTTTTAAAGTAAGCCGTAAGAAAACGAATTAAACTGGCTAGTCACAAAGGGAACCTTGTAGGAAAGGAAATAGTTTGGGATTGAACCCTATAATTTTATTGTTTTCACAGAAAATGCAATAACTCCTCATTGACGTCAACTACCCAGTTGCAAGAAGAGTAGACTTTCTACCTTGGTGAGACAATTGGAACGCAGTCACCAACCAAGAAGCAACGAAATGGGACAAAATCCTTCCAGTTAAACATCCGCTGAGTGGCCCTGATCTTTAAAAGGCACGTTAAAAGCAAAAAAGAAAAGAAAAAAAAAATTTGTGGTAAAGAAAATGCATTTGAAAGAATACTTTGAAATCAGTCTATCAAAATCAGCCTGGTTTGTCACCATCTTTCAAATCATTGACTAAGACAAACAAAAAATAGATGATGAACAATAGCACAGCCCGTTTCAGACAGTCTGACGTACATAACTAAATGAATTAATTGTTCTTTGAACTACACATTTTATTGACATATAAGTTTATTATAAAGTCTTTAAAATAAAAATGCATGTTTGTACAGTTAGTACAGCTGTAATTTGTATTTCATCATATTTTAAATTAAAAAAGTGAAGAATGGGATTATTTTTTACTATTATTACATGAGATAACTGACTAGCTGGGTTCTAATTCTGATTATTATAATTATCATAATTCATTGCCATGCCAAAGTCAATTCCGTGATACATGTGAAATGAAATACCATTAGTTTAGCCTGTTGTATGACACTGTGGTATGTGTGTACCATGCATCTTTCAAATCTCTTAAAAGAAAATTTAATGGCAGGCCAAACTTCTGACCGAACAAGTACTAGGAAGCACATGGAACCAGGACACGCTTTAAGTCAGGGATACACAGCATATTGTAATTAGTAACAGAACTAAAAAACAGGTAACAGGAGTAAAGAAATAAGGCTAAATATGTATATAATGTACAAAGGAAAAGACTCAGATTTTTAAAAAGGACAAAAGAGTCATGTTAGTTTTTAAGACTGCATAGTCAATGAATATTTACTATAAATCTTACATATATGGTTTGGTATCTTATTCTCACTTGGGGGTTTGTTGAAAAGTAGTAAAATATTAGACATAATTTGTCACTTCTGGCAACTTGACTGAATTTAGTGAATTCCACCATCTATATGATGACATCAGTCCTAAGATGCGTTTTGAATGTCACCACACAGAAATGCTGCCGATTGAAATTAAAAGAGGCCCAACTGCAGCGATATTAGAGAAACAAGCATCTCTCAACTGGTGAGCTAGAGTAATGCTCCCATTTAGTTGGTATCAATTCCTGGGAATATACAATGTAAGTTAAAAACTCCCTTGCCTGATGACTTCCCGTGAAAGAGTAAAAAATATTGGCATCAATTATACCTCAGATCTCTTATCCAAATGGAAAAAGAGAAATATATTGGTTAGTCTAACTCATAATAAATACAAAAACAAAGTAAGAAAAGGAAGGCAGGTGCTAAGTTGGGTGAGTGTCTTTTTTTTTTTTTTTTTTTTTTTTGCAGTTTTGGGCCAGGGGGGGGGTTGAACCTACCACCTTCGGCATATGGGGCCGGCACCTTACTCCTTTGAGCCACAGGCGCCGCCAGGGTGAGTGTCTTAAAGTCATTATTATTACTAATATTGAAGAAAAGGCTACTGAACACTGTTTAAATTTCACTTATCTCAGTGTTTTAAAGATTTCTGCATTGTAATCCATTTACTTTCAATTAAAGTAACTGAACATTTGATCAGAAGTAAGAATCATTGATTCTAAGTTTGTTGGTTTATATAAATGATCCACTTGAGATACACATTTTCATTTATTACCATCTCAATAAGTCTGATTGCTTTGCACTTCTGATTGCCCTTTTGTTCTTCACAGTCCCCTGTAATTTTTCAAACATTTAATTGAAATTAAGTTTTGAAGTACCAGCCAGTTCTCATCAACTTCTGAAACACTGTGTACTCTTACTCTGTGAGGTTGGAAAAGGTTTTAGTATTTATGGGTGTTTAGCAGTAGGATCGAAACTTTTCTTTATAGCAATTTCTTAGTGAATAATTACTTAGGAGAAAAAAAATGACAATTTTCCTGGAAAGGACATACATGTATTCAAAATATTCTGAAAACAGGTTTTTTTGGGGGGTACTATTTGCTTTGTTTTTATTTTTTAGTTTTTTGCAAAAACCTTATTCAAATCAACTTAAGATCAAGGAAAGAAGGCGATGAGTTAAGCCTGCCTTTTTAGATTTAAAATTTTTTTTATTGCTATTATCAGCAGTGAGAGCCTAGAAAATCAATTTAAAAGGGCTAACTAACTAACATAGGGAGGTTGAGAGAATGTGTTAGTTACCACAAAAGGGAAGTCAGAGGGAACGGAGATTTTTAAAATATTAAGCTAAGTGCCCCAGATACTGTTTACTTGAATATCTTTGGTTTGATAAAATAAATTTTGAAGTTCTGAAAAAATTTTAATATGTCTAATTTGGTCAAATAAATTGTGAAATTCATTTGTTTATGCTGTTTAGTTTGAAGGACTTGGGTTAGATCAATTCTAACTGCCTAGATACTCAGACTGGTCCTCTTTTTAACTATGAAAATATACATTAAATTTCAAGTTTATATATGTTTCATGTTTACCTTCTAATCTTTAATTTTTCTTAACATGTATTACAAATACAGGACAGTGCATGAAGGAGTTCCTATTAAAATTGCTTCCTGCAGACTTTCGTGTATATGAAGCACTGAAGATTTTTTCCCATGATAAAATAACCAATAAATTATACAACTCATCTCATTTTAGTGATAAGTGAAAACTGCTCAACAAACACACATACCGCTTGTCATACCTTACCTGGAAAGAGGCTTTATTGAACATAGCTGTAAAATTATATTTTAAATGGAATTACTGAACTTGCACAAACATTTCTACAGAATTCTTTTTTTTAAAATCAAGCTTTGTCATTTTCCACTAAATTTTGTTGTGCTTTTTATATTAATATTTGCAAATGCTATAATTTTAATACTTATATCCCAATTACTTGCATAATCATTTTTTTTTTAATCATGATCCTGGGGTATTGAAAGAACGTATAATAATAATAATAATAATAATAATAATATTCTTTAGACAAAAGTCTTTCTAAATGAAGTTAAAAGCTGAGATAATTTAAGGAAAAAGATCTTCAAATTTTCATAACCAACAGGTTTAAGTGAAATTTACAATGCATTGGAAAACTGGCTGGTTAAAGGTATGATTTGTCCTCAGGTAGCTCAAAATCATTTTTACAGGTTTTTGTTTTTTTGTAAAAGTGTTTTTTAATCTTGGTAAAATAATAAAATAATATTTCACAATTTGCACAGAGTCTGACTAAAGGGCAGAGGCATAGGACCCTCAGTGTTTAGAATAATGCCAGATTTGTCAGGCCCAGTTCTGCTGTAGAGTTTGTACTGCAATCACAAACATTTTCTTGTTCCCTCTAAAGCTCGGGCCAATTTCATTTCAAATGGAGGTTAGAGTGAAAAAAAAAAAAATCACTTCTGTGTTTTACCACCTTCTGCGCTAAGTATTATCTTAACAACCTTTTGCTCTGGTTGACCCATTTAATAACCTGGAAGAAAAAAAGGGTTGCTCCACGTCTGGTCTCAATGGAAGTTATTTTCTAATGGACAATAAGCCGAAAGGTCATGGCTGTCTAGGAGGTTAAACAACAAATATCCTGTCTGCATGGGCTTACGCAGCAGCTCCCGTCCTGGCTTCTTCAGAAGCGGCTCTGTTGTCTTGCCTGCGATGTGCACGTGTAGACGCTGTAGTTTGTTTATAAAATAGTTTTACACAAACCACTCTTAGCAGTGCAAGCTTCTGAGTTGAAAATTATTCAGGCTTGTTTCATTGAAGGCACTTGGTTTCCATGGCAATTTATAAAAGATGGTGGTTTGGTTTCTTCATTGGAACAGATGACGCAGTTTGGGTGTTCAAGTGGCCGCAAGCAAACTCCGATAAGCCTGTGTAATATGTAAGCCCAGGTTTACCGTCCTGGATAGTAGTGCATGCAAAAAGAGACAGCATACAGTTATCTAGCTTAGCCATGGGAGGAAAAAAATAATCATAAAGGTGGGAAGGGGAGAAGGTGGGGGGGGAACATGAATGCTTTAAATAATTCTGAGTTCGGGTTATTTTCAAGGAAGGGTAACAGCCAAAGGTAAAAGGGCCTACATTTATTTAATTCTTTACGTAAAACCTTCTCAAAAGGAAAATAAATGCCAGCTCTTCACGTACCCTGTTTACAGTGAGGTTTTTGTTGGCAGGCCATTAGGTATCCATGGTAACAAGCAAACTATTCATTTGAAACAAAACCAGCCGTGACTTTGTGCTTTGACAAGGATTTCTATAGCTCTTTTTTTTTCCTTTTTTTTTTTTTTTTTTTTTCTCCAGAGTTCAACCAGATGATACTGTAATCTTTTCAGCCACAAAAGCACCTGAAGGTCTCTTCTCTACTCAGGTCAAGATTATCTTTTATGTGTAGTTTGGAATAAGTTATACTTCCATGATGTCTTTTTATCCCCAGTGCTTAAAAAAATTTGTTTTTATTATTCTATTTTTGAGTCAGTAGTCAGTGGAGGAATCTTTGGTAGTTTGTTTTTTCAATGTCCATTTACAAAGACTCTTTCTTCATGCCAGTGCCTGGTGAATCTTTTATAGCCTCTGCCAGAATAAGGTCACCTTCGAGGACTTAGGATAGAGATGAGGACGATAACCGGGAAAAGCCATATATGAACCAAAATCCCAACAGCACCATCAACGGAATCTAAGGATAAGGAAAATAAATGCCAAAAAATAAAAGAAAGGAGGGTAAGCCTTCTACAGAGCTACTAACACAACTTGGGTGAACTAACAAGACAACTTAAATATATGCAAAATATTTTTGGACAATGCTTTTGTTTGGCTTTATTTATTGCCTTCCTTGCTAAGGCAAGTGAAAAGGAAAAGACTTCGAATATATGGTAAGGCATTGGGTAAGATAAAAATATTTACAGATTGAAACTGATATGATACAGCATGACCATTTGTTTGTTAAGATATTCGTGTAGTTTTGTGGTCCAAGCAACCTCAGAGTTCTGCTAAACACACGAAAGCGTGGGCGTGGAGATGCTCAAAAATCTTGAAAAGGATGAGCTTTTGGTTTTTTCAAGCTTCCAAAAGTGTTTAAGCTTGAAGACTAAGAGAAAAATTGCTCTTAATGAAAACTAGGAAGGGATGGTTATGGGTAGAAAAATTAACTGGTAGATTTTCTATGTTTTGTTCAGTCTGTTATCTACAAATTGTGTAAATAATTGTCTCTTTTGATTAACTTTTAAAAGCACTATAAAGTTCATTCTAACTAAAAATCCCTTCCACCAATCTGCCTTGGGAGTCCTACTGCAACTGGTATTTTAGTCAAAGCCAGTGTCCAAAGGCTGCCTCCTGGAGTGCTTGTCTTAACATAGGCATCCCCAATAATTCAGTAACCTGATTAAAGTTACAAAATGGCTTTTATCTAGGAGAAAACTAGGCTTTGAAAATAGAGACACCTAATTTTAGTGTCCGATGGTGGGAGCCACGGTACCATGCACTGCCTGGGAAGGATTGGAAGTCTGAGTAGTTAGGAAGAGGCTCTTGGTCCTTGGGCTGGTCCATACTTGAAACTAAGCATTAATTTAATATTCATCAAACAATCAAGCACTCTTCTTCAAATTGGACTTAATGAATGTTAATTAACTAGACACAAGTATAACAGAATACTTTCTCAAACGACATAGAATACAGCAGAACTTCCACAGCTGACAACCTCCCTACACCAACCCCCTCTGCAAGTTGACCTAATTTTCACAGACTGGACATGCACCACGTGTATGCACCAGCACAGTAGCCTCCTTTCTTAGTTGACCACCTCCATGTGCTGACCAGTCCCCTGGGTGGTCAACTTACGGAGGTCCTACTGTATTTTTGTTCAGTTAGGATTCTTTTTCCCGACTCACATAGTTTAAATAAAAATGTCTCCAAAACATATAAATATATCCTATTTAAAATGGCCACATAAATCCAGTCTCGCTGGATTTATGAGTTTAAGAGAAAAAAATGACGATACGATAAAAACATTCTATTATGTAGTAATGAGGTTCCCCATGGGCTGTTGTGGTCATTTCCCTGTGGCTCCTCTTTTTAGTTCTGCGTTCTCCCCTAGGAAGTAAATTATTTTGTCTTTGCTTTCCTCTTTTACAAAATTTAATTCAGTTTACTGAAAATATTTGTAATATTTCTTTGTGATTAAATTATGAAAACAAAAAATTTCTGCATACACCTGTAAACTTTAAGTTGATGAAATGTGACTGCTATGGATTCATGTGTGAAATTCAAAAGGAACTCCATTCTCCTCCAGGGAGAATGCGTGTTCTTCTGTGCATTAGACAAACCTGGTTCATTTGGGGGTAGCTTCTGGTTTTGTAAAGCAGAATTAGCCAGACGTAGGAGGACATTTTTACTAAATGTGTTATTTGAAATGCTAAGGGTAATGACAAGAAACTAAGCAGAATGGCTCATTGTTATATGTAATCTTAATTTTTGTCTTTTTACAATGCTCAAAAATGGAGTCAATTTAGTTTACATGAGTAATCAGTGAAAAGTTGTAGAAATTTGACTTTCAACATCTAGACTGATATCATTTCTCCATTTCTCAGTAAATACAGTAAATTAGCAAAGACTGTTTTGTTCTGGACTTATATAACATAGATTTTCTTGCTTTTGTCCGTGCTTAATAAGTGATCCATTATTTGTATAAATTTAGCTTGATTACTACGTCTTTATAGGACCACAAAATTAAAGTCCTTCAATTACAGTCATTTTTAACAAGAATGATTTTAGACTTCCTGGCCCCAAATATGTAACACAAAGATGAGAATTTCAAGCCGCAGCTCAACATATAATTCTGAATCTTTTCCGTTAGTTATCATTTTTTAATTTATACATATTCTATTCAAAAACGAACCTGTGATGAAAAAATAAAATTTTAAGACATCACTAAACAATGATATCCAAACAAGGATACAAAGTGAAAACTGAATTACCAAACTATCTCCTAGTTCAGAAAGAAGGAGATTAATTATATAAGAAAAAAACTGAGCTACCTCATTACACACATACATACACAGTAGGGGTCTTTAAAAAAGAGCATTAACCATTTTGACAAAAATGGTTGGCCAAGTTAGGTCTAGAAAATATATTCATAAACTGCTTAGGGGTATAAATACGTCTATGGCTCTATAAAATGTGTGCTGAGCATATATAGGTGTATATATATATGCTAAATATTTTTTAAAAGTCTCCAAAATAAATAATATATAATAAAAAATCAAAGTAGGATTTTCTTACATCAAATCAAATCAAAATTCTATTTTATCTTAAGCCAACTAGGTCTACAATTGAATTTAATACGTTAATCTAAAAATAACCTCCCAAACTTTAGGATCTTAAAGAAATGTCTAAATAAATAACTAAAAATAATTTATTTAAAAAAAATTGGAATATAGTAATTTTCTAGTAGTTCTGTGACTGTGGCGTCCCGCCAGCCGGTCCCAGGAACACTTACTCTTAGTTGTGAGGTCCTGCTTGGCGCACTCTCCTTCCGCGATTGACACGTCATCAATGGCGATGTCACCTTCTATGCCGGGACCTCGAATGCCTTCAAAAATGAGCTACAAATGGGAATGAAACAAACTTAAATGTGGAGCTTCGCTGCACAGATCAATTTCAACTGAGAAATTGAGGAGACAAACGTAAACTTGTCAGTAATTTGGGCATCTTCTATTCCTGATGTTCTTCAAAATTGTTACATAATGATAAAGCCATACATTTTTGTAACAAAATCAATAATGGGATCTTCCTTATGTAGTATTAGTTTTTTTGTGTTTATTTTAAAACAATACTAAATTGAAGGGAATAATAAAATAACAATGCTACAAATCATCTTTAAGTTTTCAGAGGTAAAGACAAGGTTTTTATTTGATCTTTCTCTGAAATAGATTTCCCTCAATTTTTATCTAATTATCACTCAGAACATTAATTTTCTAGAAATGTATATTTTTAAAATCAGTTATAGGTTCTTTATGATAGTATTATGTTTAATGGAGCCCAGAACAAAAATATGAAGGTCTGACAATCAAGTTTGCAAACTCATCTTAGAAAAAGTGCTACATACCTGTTTGCTGAACATCACTAGGGTCACCTTCAAAGTACTGCCCTGGCAAGCTACGCACTGATGCCAGCGCCTAGTCCACCCTTCAAAGCAATTTTGGAATTCTTTTTCTGGAATTACCATCAGAACTGTCATCGTACGGCACACAAACACACACAACAGTAACGAATGCCACACATCAACACGAACACAGTTGTAAGACACTCATATGCTATGGTTGTAAACCGTAACGACTTGTTTTCAAGCACTGCCAACATAAGTGCATGGTGGAAAGCTCACAAACTTACTTGTCAGACCTGTGTACAATGACAACTCTGATGGCCATTCCAGAAAAAAAGTTCCCAAACTGCTTTGAAGGGTGGACTAGGTGTGGGCATGGGTGCATAGCTTCGCAAGGGGAGAACTTGGCAGGTGAAGGCACTGAGGCTGTGATGTCCAGCAGTGAGGTAGGGAGCACTTTTTCTAAGATGAGTTCACAAACTTAATTGTCAGACCTAGTACATCATCTCTCAAATTATTTGATTTCTATTAAATACGTTAAATAGATTCTTCATTTCTCTAGATTTACCTTGTAATTTGCCTTTATGATTCTATTCCATTGTGTACTATGTTTGAAACTTTTAGATATTTATAGATGTGTTTATGCTGAATGTCTCATGGAAGACTTTCGAATTCCCAGTGTGAGCAGCCGCAGTGGACACTGAGGCTTAGTACATGAATATTGAAAAAGTAAATGAATAAGATCAGGCTCCCTTTATTACTTACTAAATTTGGGATAAAATGACAACAATTAGCAAATTGATATTATTTCATTTTTATAGAAATGAATCTTCTAGAATTTTCTCTATAACCCTCAAATTATTTCTTATACCCAGAAAAATCTTTAATTCTTTGGAAAGTAAGAAGCAACTTATGCACTTAGTGGTTTGTATTCCTAGAAAATTTTTTTTTCCTAGTTTGGTCTTTCTAAAGAAAATTTAGCTTCATAAAGAGCTTCCTTTAGTATCAAACATTTTATGTGCATTTTAAATAAAATGTCCAGTCCATTTGATTACAACAAAAGAGAGTAAAGGTTTATTTTATTTATTTTTTTTTCAGGTTTTTTTTTTTTTTTTTTTTGCCAGGGCTGGGTTTGAACCCACCACCTCTGGCATAAGGGGCCAGCACCCTACCCCTTTGAGCCACAGGCGCCACCCAGTAAAGGTTTATTTTTATCAATGTCAAATTTTTGTTTATGTTTTTTGTTTGCCTTTGCAAGCATTTTCTTAAAGACGAGTTTTAGGTGATGTTCAGAGAATTTAAGCTGCTTTTGCTAAATTGATTCACTGTTCTTCGATATGCTATCATAATTTTTCCATGGAAAAGTCCAAGTGGTAAGCAGAGGCAATAGTTTTCAACTGTCTTGAGTCTTTATCTTCCATTTAAATATAGTCCATAAGACAAGGAATAATTTTCAAGATTTTATAAGAGGGAGAGGTCTGAAAAGTTTTACTAATATATGTAGAGAGGGTTTCATGTTTAATTTATGTTGAGACAAAAATGTTAATAAGATCGTCCAAAACCATCTCTTTGACAAACATCCACAATGTCCTATATAACAGAAGCCAAAACAAACGCAGGCCAGGTACAATTTTTGTTGGTTTTTTTGTGAGACAGAGTCTCACTCAGTTGCCCCAGACTAGAGTGCTGTAGCATTATAGCTCACAGCAACCTCAAACTCTTGTGCTCAAGTGTTCCTGTTGCCTTAGTCTCCCAAGCAGCTGGGACTACAGGAACATACCAAAAAGCCTGGCTATTTTTCTTCTGGTTTTAGTAGAGACAGGGTCTCACTCTTGCTCAGGCTGGTGTCATCCTGAGCTTAAGCAGTCCACCAGTCGTGACCTCCCAGAGTACAAGGATTATGGATGTGAGCCACTGTGCTAGGCCAGGTTCAAATATTTTGAAGGAAGGCAGTTTGCCAAATTCTCAGTCCTCAGGTAGGATCAGCAATTAATTATTGCTTTGACTTGCATTTGATTTAGAATGGTGTCTGGGAGGGTATCTGGGAAGGAGCTAAAAATTTCTGTAGGAGAGAGAATTACAAAAACAAAAAAAGTAGTATAAACTTGTGAGAGAATTTAATATGGGAAAAGGGAAGTCCTTTTAATGGCTATCAAATATTTCAAATTGTGAATATAATTTATTTCACTAGTATCCTATTGTTATTCTTAGACATTAAAATTATTTTCTGCTTAGTATTCCATGGTGTACATATACCACAATTTATTGATCCATTCATGGGTCAATGGGCTCTTGGGCTTCTTCCATGACCTAGCAATTATGAATTGGGCTGCAATGAACATTCCAGGAATATGAGGAGAGGGGCGAGGGAGGGGAGGGCAGGGGGGAGGGTGGGTAGAGGGAGGGTGATTGGTGGGATCTTGCCTATGGTTCATCCTATAAGGGTACATGCAAATCTCTCTAAATGTAGAATATAAATGTCTTAACACAATAACTAAGAAAAAGACATGAAAGCAGTTAACGAGTTGGATGAAAGTATTTCAAATTGAATACAGAAACAGGACACTGTACTCCATGGTAGTATTAATGTACACTGCTATGATATAAGAAAAAAAATTTTAAAAAGATGCAAAAAAAAATTATTTTCTGCTATTATGAACAAAGCGAGTGATTTCAAATTATCATCATCCATACTTGATGAGAACACTGGTTCTTTAAAGTCTTTATAAATTGCCCCAGTCGCCAATCATCTGTGACAAGGAGTTGCCTTATTCCTAATTGACAACTGTTTTTCAAGTCTCTGGGGGTCTATTTTCCTTCTTTGATATGTACCCCTTACCTGATAATAAGCAAAGTTAGAGTAAGGCAGTAGTTACGCCCTGCCCCTCTATGACGAGTGCTGACTCTTCTAAAGATCAGACGGGAATGGAATGAATCTTGGAGATAGTCCGAATTCAATAGTTCATGGTAAAATTCAACCACTCTGGTTCCATAAATCCACACATTTTCTACTTGGAGCACAAGGCTGATTACTTTGTCAGATGAAGGCAAGATGTTGCTATGCCGATGTATTTTTTCAGGCAGGTATTTTAAGTGATCAAATGGAATAAAGGGCAGCTTTTTGCCTGCCAGTTGTTTTAATTCTGGAGTGAAGGAGGAGCAAGAATGTTTTAGGTAGAATTTGGTATAGTAAAGAAGGGACCTTCAGTCATCTGTAATTTTAATTTTAAAAGACAGAAGTGGGGAATGGGAAGGGAAAGAAAGTAAATACCGACTGCAGAGCACAACACAGTTTTCAGTGGAGCCGGGTGCAGTCTGTGGGCTTTGGGTCAGGCAGTGGGACATGGGGACCAGGCTCACAGGGCAGGTCAGAATGTGCTGCACCTGCTC
>CAUYQV010096590.1:0-26047 GCA_963574575.1 Galagoides demidoff
TTGTGGCGGGCGCCTGTGGTCCCAGCTACTTGGGAGGCGGAGGCAGGAGACTCGCTTAAGCCCAGGAGTTGGAGGTTGCTATGAGCTGTGATGCCATGGCACTCTACCCAGGGGGACAGCTTGAGGCTCCGTCTCAAAAAAAATAAATAAATAAAATAAAATTAATGTTAGAGATCCTCCAACTTTGTTCTTCGTTTCTAAGTTGTTTTGATGTTCTAGATCTCCTGTATTCCCTATGAATTTTAGAATCAGCTTGATAATTTCTGCAAAAAAAGATCTCCAGGTATTTTACTAGGGATTTCACTGAATCACTAGATCAATTTAGGCAAAATTGACATTTATCAATATTGAGTTTTCTAACATATAAACATGGCATATCACTTCTTTTATTTAGGGATTGTTTCATTTCTCTTAACAATGTTTCATAGTTTTCAATATATGCATCTTGCCTGTCTTCATTCCTGTTTCATATTTTTAGATGATATTTTGGTATTTTTCACTTCAATTTCTGATTGTTATTTGCTGGGATATAGAAAGATGACTGAGTTTTTTCCACCTCGATATTACATCCTGCAAACTTACTGAACTTACTTATTCATGGTTTTCTCCTTTTTTGTAATGTTCTGTAGGATTTTTTACGTAGACTGTCGTCATGTCAGCAAAAAACACAGTTTTACATCTTTCTTTCCAATGTGGATGCCTTTCATTTCTTTTTCTTGCCTTGATACACTAACTAGAATCTCTAGTACAATGTTGAACAGAAGTAATGAGAGTAAACATCCTAACATTGTTTCTGATCTTAGGAGAAAATATTTATTCTTTTACCATTATATGTGATGTTAGCTGTAGGCTTTTCTTTTTTTCCTTTCTTTTAGACTGGGTCTCACTCTGCTGCCCAAGCTGGATTGCAGGGTGTGCACATAGCTCGCTGTAGCCTCCACCTACTGGGTTCAAGTGCTCTTGAGTAACTAGGATGACCGTGCCACAATGCTCAGCTCGTTAAAAAAAAAATCTGTAGATTTGGGGGGTCTCACTATGTTACCCAAACTGGGCTAAAACTTCTGGCCTCGATTGATCCTCCTGCTTCAGCCTCCCAAAATGCAAGTGTTACAAGTGTGAGCCACCACTGGTCTTTCATAGATACCCTTAGTTTAAAGAAGATCTTTTTTAAAATTTTTAAAATTTATTTGATATATCTTTTTCTATTACTTGCTACAGGTAGATTACTTCTATTTGTAGTTTGCTGAGAGGTTTCATCAATGATGGATGATTCTGTCAAATACTTCTTCTGTATCTATTGAGATGATCATATACATTAGTTTTTGTTCTTTTACTTTTAAGCAATATTTCTTTGTTGGACTGTAAATATAGTAAACTGGATTGATAGACTATCAAATGTAACCAACTCTGATCCCCTGGAATAAACCCCAGTTGGATATCAAGTAATACTTTTTTATATATCATTAAATTCAATTTTTAAAAAATACTACTAAGAATTTTTGTATTTATATTCATGACAGTATTTGTCTACATAGTTTTAATATATTTGTCTGGTTCTGGTATCAGAGTAATGCTGGTCTCATAAATGTTATCTTTTCTTCAATTTTATTTCTTTCTTTTGTTTTCTTTCTTTTTTTTTTTTTTTTGAGACAGAGTCTCACTTTGTAGAGTGCTGTGAGATCACAGCTCACAGCAACCTCAAACTCTTAGGCTCAAGCAATTCTCTCGCCTCAGCCTCCTGAGTAGCTGGGACTACAGGTGCCTACCACAAGACCCAGCTAGTTTTAGAAACAGGGTCTCACTCTGGCTCAGGCTGGTCTTGAACCTGTGAGCTCAGGCAATCTACCTGCCTTGGCCTCCCATAGTGCTGAGATTACAGGGTTGAGCCACCTCACTTGGCCCTTTTCTTCAATTTTCTGAAAGAGTTTGTATAATTGGTTTAATTTCTTCTTTAAATGCTTGGTGGATTTCCTAGTAAAGCCATCTGTTCCCGTAGTTTTCATTATTCTCTTTTTTTGAGACAGAGCCTCAAGTTGTCACTCTGGGTAGAGTGCCGTGGCATCACAGCTCACAACAACCTCAAACTCCTGGGCTCAAGCGATTCTCCTACCTCTGCCTCCCAAGTAGCTGGAACTATAGGCGCCCTCCACAACACCTGGCTATTTTTTCGTTGTAGCCACCATTGTTGTTTGGTGGGCCCAGGCTGGATTCGAACCCGCCAGCTCAGGTGTATGTGGCCGGCGCCTTAGCCGCTTGAGCCACAGGCATCCAGCCAGTGTGAAAATATTGTAAACTACAATTAAATTTCTTTATTATAGCATTATTTAGGTTATCAAACTTTTCTTGAATGAGTTTTGGTACTATGTGTCTTTCAAGAAGTTTCCACTAAGTAAAAGTTGTCAAAAAGTACAGATATAAAATTTCTAATAGTATTTGCATATTATTCTTTTAACATCTATAGATTCTGTAATGCCATTGGCTCTCCATTTGTGTCTTCCTTTTTCTTTTCTTTTCTTTTTTTTTTTTTAAAGTAAAGATGAGGTCTTGTTCTTGCTCAGGCTGGTCTCAAACTCCTGAGCTCAAGTGATCCTCCCACCTCAGCCTCCCAGAGTGCTAGGATTACAGGCATGAGCCACCACTTGTGGCCTCATTAAATTCTTTTTTTTTTTCTTTTGAGACAGAGTTTCACTATGTTGCCCTGGGTAGAGTGCTGTAGTGGCACAGCTCACAGCAACCTCCAACTCTTGGGCTTAAGCGATTCTCTTGCCTCAGCCTCCCAAGTGGTTGGGACTACAGGCACCCACCACAACGCCCAGCTATTTTTTTGTTGTTGTTGTCATTATTGTTTGGCAGGCCCAGGCTGGGGTTGAACCTGCCAGCCCTGGTGTACGTGGCCGGTGCTCTAGCAGCTGAGCTACAGGTACCCAGCCTTCCTTTTTCTTTTCTTGATCAGTTTGCCTAGAGTTTTATGTATTCTATTGATCTTTTACTACTCTTTGTTCCATGGTTTTCTTGACGTTTTGTGTTTTCTTTTTTACTTCATTATTACTGTATTTCCTTTCTTTGGTTCTTTTTTTTTTTGAGACCAGGACTTTTATCACCCTGAGGAGAGTGATAAAAAAACAAGCCAGGCATGTGACAGGCACCTGTAGTCCCAGCTACTTGGGAGGCTGAGGCAAGAGGATTGCTTAAGCCCACCAGGCCTCGCTCTGGCTCAGGCTGGTCTCAAACTCCGGAGCTCAGGCAATCCACCTGCCTCAGCCTCCCAGAGTGCTAGGATTACAGACGTGAATCACCACACCTGGTCCTCTTTTGTTCATTTTAATTTGCCATTTTTTCCTGTTTATTATGTTTGACTGGGATGTCATTGATTTGAGATCTCTGTTCTTTGCTGATATAACTTAATCCTATAATTAATAATTAAATTATATTTAATAACTAACAATTTAATATTAAATATGTCCTCCTAAGTACTGTTTTTGGCACATCCCATAAATTCTGATATATTTCATTTTTATTCAATTAAAAATATTTTTTAATTTATCTTTTGGTTTCTTTCTTCCTTTCTTTATTTGAGATAAAATCTCACTATGTTGCCCTTGGTAGAGTGCTATGGTGTCACAGCTCACAGCAACCTCCATCTCTTGGGCTTAAGTGATTCTCTTGCCTGAGCCTCCAAAGTAGCTGGGACTACCGGCATCCACCACAATACTTGACTATTTTTTTTGTTGCAGTTGTCACTGTTAGCAGGCCCAGGCTGGGTTTGAACGTGCCTGCCTCAGTGTATATGGCTGGCACCCTAACCACTGAGCAACAGGCACTGAGTTTATCTTTTGGTTTCTTCTTTTACTTGTGGTTATTTAAAGTTTGGTTTCCCTCCAATGTACTGAATACTAATATGAAACCAATATGTAAACAACTACATGCCCACATGACAGAAAAACACAAGCATATTCTAGTGAGGGGGAGGGAAGAGGAGGGAGGACAATTGGCAGGTTCCCACCTAATGGGCACCAATGTGAGGATATAGAATACTCCCTGGGGGAAGGGTTCAACTACAACTTGAACTTCTTAGAAACAAAAACAAGGTAGCCTAAACATTTGTACCCTCATAATAATCTGAAACTAAATAATAATAATAAAGTTTGGTTTCTTAGGGTGTAATCTTCCAGATGTCTTTCTGTTAGTAATCTTTAATTTAATACATTGTAGTCAGAAGATTCACTTTATATATCTTGAAACTTTTAAAATGTATTGAAGCTTGCTTTATGTTTCAGAATATGCTCTGTGTTGGTAAGTGTATTGTGTGCACTTGAGAAAATGTGCATTCACATCATGGGTTGGGACGTTCCATGATGTGCTTAGGTCAGGCTGCCTGATGGTAATGTTCAGGTCCTCCATGTCTCACTGATTTCTTTTTCCTTGTTCTAACAGTTATTACAGTAGGAGTGCTGAACTCCTCATATAACTGTGGATTTGTCCATTTCTCCTTGCACTTCAATCAAATTTTGCTCCATGTGTTCTCCAGCCCCATTATTAGAAGCATAAACGCTTAGGATTTTTACGTCCTTTTGATGAATCAAGCATTATTGAGATGGGTCTCTGTGTTCCCAGCAATATTCTTTTCTCTGAAATATACTTTGTGTGATGTTATAATAGGCCCTCTACATCTCCTTTGATTTGTGTTAGCATAAAACTTTTTTCACATACATTGACCTTTAACTATTGGTGTCTTCACATCTAGAATTGGTTTCATTTATGTGGTATATAGTTGGGTCTTGGATTTTTTAAAACAAATTTGACAACTTCTGCCTTTAATTGTGACATTTAGATCATTTAAATTCAATGAGATTGATTATTGGTGTGATTAGATTTAAATTCTTGTTCCTTGTTTTATATTTGTCCAATCTGCTTTTGAATTCCCCACTCCTCTTTTTCTACCTACTTTGGGAATAAATAAGCTTTGGGGGGGTAATAATTCCACTTTATTTCCTTTTTTGGATTATTAGCTATAATTCTTTGTTTTGTTCTTTTAGTAGTTTTTGAAGTCTATAGTATGTGCCTTTATCTTAACACAGTCCATCTTTAAGTGCTATTACACCACCTCAAATATAATTTCATCCCTTTCAGAATTTGTGCTATTGTTGGTATATGTTGTACTTCTACATAACTTATAAATTCTACAAGACACTATTACTATTTTTGCTTTAAACAGTAAGTTACTTTTTTATTATTTGTTGTTGTTGTTATTTATTATTATTATTATTATTTTTGAGCTAGAGTCTCATTATGTCACCCTTGGTAGAGTGCTGTGACATCATAGCTCACAGCAACCTCAAACTCCTGGGCTTAAGCGATTCTCTTGCCTCAGCCTCCCATATAGCTGGGACTACAGGTGCCTGCCACAATACCCCACTATTTTGTTGTTGTTGTTGTTGTTGTTATTGTCATTATTGCCTTAGCTGGTCCAGACCGGGTTCAAACCCGCCAGCCTCGATATATGGCTGGCACCCTGCCCACTGAGCTATGGGCCCCACTATTGTTATTTTTGAGACAAGAGTCTCACTCTGTTGCCCCAGGCCAGAGTGTAATCTGGCCAGCATGGCTCACTGCAACCTCAAACTCCTGGGCTCAAGCAACTCTCCTGCCTCAGCCTCTGGAGTAGCTGGGACTGCAGGTGCATGCCACTGACCTCAGCTAACTTTTCTATTTTGGGTAGAGAGTGTCTGTGTCTCTCAGTCTTGCTCAGGTTGGTTTTGAACTCCTGAGCTCAAGCAATCTTCCCACCTTAGCTTCCCAGAGGGCTGAAATTATAGACATGTGCCACCATGCCTGGTGTTAAAAAATAAGAAAAAAGTCTATATTTACTCACATAGTTATCATTTCCAGTATTTTTCATTCCTTTGTATATTTTCATCTTGTATTATATTATCTTTGTGCCTAAAGAGCTTTCTTTAATGTTTCCTATTGTGCCAGACTGGTAGTGATTATTTATTTTTAGTTCCTCTACATCTGAAAACATATTAGTTTCTTCTCCATTTTTGAAAAATATTTTCTTTATATGTAAATTCTACATTCATATTATTTTTCCTTCAGTGCTTTAAAGATGTTGTCTGTTTTTTTTTTAACTTACATTGTTCATGACAAGAAATTTGCTAAATGAGTGTATCTTTTTATCTGGATGACTATAAGATTTTCTCCTTTATCAGGCCTGGTGACTCACACCTGTAAACCTGTAAACCTTTGGGAAACCAAAGCAGGAGGATCACTTGAGTCCAGGACTTTGAGACTAACCTGGGCAACATGATGAGACCCCATTGCTCTCTTAAAAAAAAGATTTTCTCTCTATTACAGGTTTTAACTAATTTGATTAAAATGAACCCTTTGAAGTTTTCTTCATGAGTCATGTGCTTGAGTGTCATTGGAAATCTTGGATCTATGGGTTTACAATTTTTATCAGATCTGGAATCTTTTCCTTTATTACTCCTTCAAGTATTTTTTTGTCTTCATCCTCCCCTTCATTCTCTCCTTCAGGGACTCTAATTGCATGTGTATTGGACTATTTGAATCAGCTCCCTGATTCTCTGTTCATTTTGTTTAATATATTTTTCTCTGTCCATTTTGAATATTTTCTGCTGCTATCTCTTCAAATTCACTAATCTTTTCTTCCAAAGTGTTTAATCTGCAGTTACTAATTTCATACTGTATAACTGTAGTTTTCATCTCCAGACATTCAATTTGGGTAATTTTTAATACTCACTATGCCTCTATATAACATGTATAGTCTTTCTTCAATCTTAAGGAATATGTGGAATGTTGTTATAATAACTGTCTTAATGTTCTTGCCTACTAGTCCCACATTCTATGACATTTCTTGGTCCCTTTTGGATGATTGATTTTGCTCCTTATTATAAGCTGAATTTTTCTCCTTCTTTAGTTGTCTAATAATTTATTATCAAGTGCCAGATGTTGCAAATTTTACCTGGTGCTAGATGTCTTTGTAATCTGTTAAATATTCTTGTAGTTTTTTCTGAGATGCAATTAATTTTATTGTAAACATTTTGTTTGCAGGTGGGTCCAGAGCAGTGTTTATAATCTAAGGCAAATTTTTCTCCATTAGTATACTTCATCAAAATTAACAACTTATTGTAGCTCAAGCAGCTAAGGTGCCAGCCACATACACCAGAGCTGGCAGGTTCAAATCCATCCCGGGCCTGCCAAACAACAGTGACAACTACAACCAAAAACTAGCCCAGCATTGTGGTGGGCGCCTCTAGTCCCAGCTACTTGGGAGGCTGAGGTAAGAGAATTGCTTAAGCCCAAGAGTTGAGAGATTCCTGTGACCTATGATGCCACGGCACTCTACCCAGGGCAACAGCTTGAGGCTCTGTCTTAAAAAAAAAAAAAATTTAACAATTTATATTCTTCAAAAGCCATTTTTAGAAAATAAAAAGACAGGGTGGCACCTGTGTCTCAGTGGGTAGGGCTCCAGCCCCATATACCAAGGGTGGCAGGTTCAAACCCAGACCCAGCCAAACTGCAACAAAAAAATATCCAGGCGTTGTGGTGGGTGCCTGTGGTCCCAGCTACTCAGGCGGCTGAGGCAAGAGAATTACCTAAGCCCAAGAGCTGGAGGTTGCTGTGAGCTGTGTAATGCCAGGGCACTCCCCAGAGGGCAATAAAGTGAGACTCTATCCCTACAAAAAAAAGAAAGAAAGAAAGAAAGAAAGAAAATGAAAAGACAAGACTCAAACTGGAGGAAAAATTTTCTAAACACCTGACAGGCAAGGCACCCATGCTCAGTGGCTGGGGTCCCGCCCACATACACCGAGGCTGATGGGTTCAAACCTGGCCAGGGCTTGCTAAACAATGACAACAACAACAAAAAAACAGCTGGGCACTGTGGTAGGCACCTGTAGTCCCAGCTACTTGGGAGGCTGAAGCAAAAGAATCACTTAAGCCCAAGAGTTGGAAGTTGCTGTGAGCTGTGACGTCACAGCACTCTACTGAGGGCCATAAAGTGAGACTTTGTCTCAAAAAATAAATAAATAAACCTATCTGATAAAGAACTTATATCCATGATAAAAAAAAGAATACTTTAAACCAAATAATAAAAAGTAAGCACCCAATTAAAAAATGAGCAAAAAATATTAGAAAGCACTTCACTAAAAGAAAAAATAAGATGTCAATTAAGCATAGGAAAAGATGCTTAGCATTATTAGTCATTAAGGAAATGTAAATTAAAACCACAATGACATATCACTATATCCCTATTAAAATGGTTAAAAGACAAAAAAGACAAAAACAAAAAACTGACAATGAGGATGAACAATTACAACTCTCATACATTGTTGCTGTAGATGAAAAATGCTATAATCACTTTGAAAAACAGTTCAGCAGTTTCCTATAAACATTCAACTAGTGTACAATCCTGCAATACTATACTGCCAGGTATTTACCCACCAAAGAAATTAAAACCAATACTCACACCAAAACCTATATTCAAATATTTATAGCTATTTTATTCATAAATGCCAGAAAATGAAAGCGAATATGGATAAGCAAATTGTGGCATACAATGGAATATTACTAAGCAAGAGAAAGGAAAAAATAGTTATGCTATGTGAAATGAACAAGTTCATAGATGATATATTATAAAATCCACTTACGTGACATTCTGGGAAAGGAAAAATGATAGCAGCAGAATGGAGATTACCAGCTGCTAGGGATTGAGGTTGATTACGAAGGGGCATAAAGAAACTTTTGGAAATGTTCTATAAGTTGACGTATTTAACAGTTAAACTCAAAAAACTACACACTTAAGAGGGTGAAATCTACTATATGAAAACTGTACCTCAATAAACCCGAGGTTTAAAAAGGCAAGTGGGGCCTGGTGTGTTGGCCTGCAATTTTAGCACTCTGGGAGGCCAGACTGGGTGAATCACTTGAGCTCAGGAGTTTGAGACCAGCCTGAACAAGATCTAGACCCACCCAGTCTCTTCTAAAAACAGAAAAATTAGCTGGGGTATTGTGGCAGATGCCTCTAGTCCCAGCTACTCTGGAGGCTGAAGCAGGAGGATTGCTTGACCCTAAGAGTCATTGCTGTGAGCTACAACTGCCACCACAGCAATCTAGCCTGGGCAACAAAGTGAGGCCCTGTCTCCAAAATAAATAAATAAAAAGGACAGAGGAAGATTTGCCACTATCCAGTATTAAAGTTTTTCCCAAGAATCCGCTCCAAAGCCTAGTCGAAATCATTACAGTCCAGTTCCAAACACATTTAGAACAATGAGGACAACTTCGGAATTGGAAACAAGCTCTCAAAATAGAATACTTTTTTTTGCAGTTTTTGGCCGGGGCTAGGTTTGAACCCGCCACCTCCAGCATATGGGGTCGGGGCCTTAACTCCTTTGAGCCACAGGTGCCACCCAAAATAGTTTATGTTTAAGGAACAGAATTATCTTTCTAAAACACAAATCAGACCTGGTGCAGTGGCTCACGCCTATCATCCCCTCAGCTCTTTGGGAGGCTGAAGCAGATGCAGCACTTGAGCCCAGGAGTTTGAGAACAACCTGGGGAACACAGTAAAACCCTCTTCTCTACACAAATAGAAGAACAAGTAGCCAGATGTGGTGGCACATCCCTGTAGTCCCGGCTACTTGGAAGGCTGAGCCAGGAGAATGGCTTGAGCCCAGGAGTTGGAGGCTGCAGTGAGTTATAATTGTGTTAATGCACTCTAGACTGGGTGACAGGAGACCCTGTCTCAAAACCAAAAACCCCCCAAAACAAGCAAACAAAAATAATACAAAGCAGGGCACATTAATCCTCCACAACCGACAGCAATGGTTCTTTCCCTTTTTTGAGTCACAGACCCCTTTGAAAATCTGAGGAAAGCAACTAACCCACTCTAAGTAAAAAACAAAACTAACGTGCATGCATGTGCACGCACACGGACGCAACGAACCCCCGAAAGCCATTCAGACACTCATGGTCTACAACATGGTAGAGTCCGAACTCCTTACAGCATCACCCAAACATTCCTTCCACGGGATGCATTCTGCTCAGTTAATTACAATTTAAAGCTATCCACTGAACAGCCTTTAAGCCACTTGCTGAGTTACAACTTTATAAATGATGGTTACTCTAACCCTGAGGACTTTATTCTACACTGTGTCCCAGCAAGTTTGAATGGAATTCTACTTTTCGCTCTGCTCCATGTTTATTACTTTCCCGCTTTTTTCCTTGCTGTCGTCCTCACCCCCTCCTCTCTCTGTCAAGACTCACTGATTTTCCAGGGCTGGCTCTGGCTTTTCATCTCTTAAGAGCGCTGTCTTACTCTCTGAGTCTGGGTTAGAGGCTCACCCTCTGTGCATATTTCTAAAATTGCACTGCAAGTTTCCTGCTTACTATGTGTCTGACCTTTTCCTACGGGCACCCCCGGCATTAGACATGAGCTCTTCAAGGGTAGGAAACAGTACAGCACCCAACACATGTCCTGGACACGGACAGTGCTCGAAGTGTCTATGAAAGTAGGAAAAGAGGGAAGAAGAGTGGAAAAGAGAGAGGGAGAGACATCTCGTGACTCTCAACTCCAACGACTGCTTTGGACTTTATATAACTTTTTCTGCAAAGCATCTGCCTAACAAGGGGTGCAGCTGCGCTAATAGGTATTATTTCATGAAGGGGTAAGGTATCTGCTTATCTCCTTTCCACAAATGAGGAACTAAAGCACAGAGAAATTTCCCGCCAGACTAAAGAGCACATGTTTCCTAACTGTGGTGTTAGTCCTAATATATCTCTCTGCATTGCCTCCAAGAACAGAATACCTACCAGTAGGAAAATCAGAACTCAAATAGCGAAGTATTTGATGACTGAATTCTGTGACTATCTTATAATCAAAGCACAATATTTTAAAGAAATAATGACAATATCCTGCTTTAGTGTAAACTGTAAATAATCCTATGGAGGATTCTTAGCTACCAAGTGACCTTATAATGACAACAGTAAAAAATATTTTTACTGTTTAACCTAAAAAAAAAATGGTTCCTCTTTTAGGATATTATGCAATTCCTCTAGCCACAAAAGAACACTGTGTGTACTTTATATTATTTTTAAATTTCCTTCACATGTGTTGGTACCTATAGAACAGAACCGCATGAGTCAAATTAACGATCATTGGGGACTTCTACAAAAGTTCGCATTAATTCAGGACCACTGATGATATAGCCACAGAAAGTGTTAAGTGAAACTAAGTCACTCAGGTATAAAGCTTATAGATTCTTCGACTGCGACTACCTGACAAGTGGCTAATGCCTTTTTGGAAGTTAGGGAAGAAATCTTAAGATCATAAAATCACCTGATGAAAACCAAATGGCTTTCCTCAGACAAACCACCTTCTGTAAGATTCATAAGGGTTTGCTACTTCAGAGTGAATGTAGACTAGAGCACAGTGGCATAACCAACAGTAAGCAAACAATAAAGCAGACTAAGCCAATTTCAGCCTTCAATTTCCCCTCTCCAAATTCTTATTCCTATTATCTGCAAGATCCCTTTCAAAGTCAAGAAAAATGATAAAATACAACGCTCTTGAGATGATTTCCTTTTTGTCAAATCAAAGCTTTGCCCAAAGATTAAGGCCAATCTGGTGGGTATTTGGGGAGCGAGCAAGATTGTAATCTTGAGCACTGAATGATAAGGGGCCTCTGACACACTCTGAGAAGATGAGAGAAACATGAAGAACTGTGGAGGTGTGGCCCAAGCCAAGTCCCTCTGTGGGCTTCGGAGATAAAACGCAGTCCAGGAATGTGGTCAAAGAACACTGAGGAAAGTGTTTCTTCTCAAGACCTAGAAGATGGCCATATGTAACTTGGGAACAGTTTATTTCTTTTACTTTAAATAGAAGAGCATTTTCATTCCCGTAACCATTAAATACATACTATATGTGCATATTTAAGTTACTTGAGGATTCCTATTCTGACCCGGCTGAAGTTTCTTCATGGAAGCATGCTATTTCTATTCTACACAAACAGAGGTGCCAGAAAATGTTTACGGATTTCAAGAAAGGGAAAAAACTGTATTAAAATTGTAATACTCAAAATATACCAATAATAAAAGATGAGTACAAGTCACATTGAGCACCCCTTATAATCACAGAAGTCAAACGTGATTTGAGTATTACAAATGTAAGGCCCATAGTTCCAGCTACTCGGGAGGCTGAGGTAGAAGATCATTCGAGCCCAGGAGTTTGAGGCTACAGTGAGAGCGGATCTCACCACTGTGCTCCAGACTGGGCAAAAGAGACTCTGTCTCTAAAGAAGAAAAAAAAAAAACTGTGTTGGAAAGTTTAATTAATAGAAAGTTTCATGCTATAATGCTTTTCCTGAGCAGAATAAAACTGTTATTTAGACATAAATCACCCCCACTGCCACCTCTCATCTTTGTACCCCGTGTACCTAGCACAAAAATAGATATACCACAAAAGTTTATTAAATTAAAAAATGTTTTTTCTTCTTCATACATGCTTTCTCTTCATTTTTCTTATCTGAGGTCTTGCCGAGGAATATAGATTAGGTATGTAAGGCTTCCTCCTCGACATTTAATATCTCATTGCCTGATTTGTTTTTCAGTTAATCAATAGAAGAATTCAACGATAACAAGAAGTCTTTACTGATAACTAAGAATTACTGAAAGTGACCTTTTCTCACTATGTTGCCCTCAGTAGAGTTCCCCAGGTGTCACAGCTCACAGCAACCTCAAACTCTTGGGCTTAAGCAATTCTCTTACCTCAGCCTCCCAAGTAGCTGGGACTACAGGCGCCCACCACAACGCCTGGCTATGTTTTTGTTGCAGTTGTTTAGCTGGTCGAGGCCAGGTTCAAACCTGCCACCCTCAGTGTATGTGGCTGGTGCCATAACCACTGTGCTACGGGCACCGAGCCTGAAAGTGACTTTTCAGTTACAAAAAGTAGATCCATTCTTTAATGGAAGGCAAGTAGTTCACAACTAAATCTAAGAGGATCATTTTTCGTAGATAGATACAAAGTACCTAAGAAGAAATGAATAGCCAGTCTAAACCTATACCACGGCAAGAATTAAAACAAGACTCTTAGGGCGGTAGGGGACTCCAACATCAGGTCACCAGGTCTGATCCCCACCAAGCTTTGCTGGCATCCCTTCCCTTCACCTCTTCTAGAATCATTCTCCCATGGGGTAGCAGTTCACAAGAAGGCAAATAAAGACAAACGAGGGCAAAAGATAGACACAAGAATGAGTAATTTAAGGCTCTGAGTATCAATTATTCTGACACAAGTGAGAGACATGGTATCACAATTCTTAAAATACTGAAATGCCCCTCTCTGCCCAGTTTTAGCACATGATACAGGTAAGGCCACCAGGGAGGACATTCTTTAAACACCACTTAGGAAGCTTCACCGTTGTTCATGAAAAGTGGTGCTGATGGTGTAAGGGAAGTTGGAATCTCACATTATAATTCAAGGAATTTAACACTTTTGAGCATTTTAAAGTCTTCACTTTAAAGCTTCTCACTTTATTCTTCTTTATTCAAGAAAATAAAATTTAATGCCAAATTATAAAATCTGTAATACTAACCATTGGCAAAGATAGTAAGGAACTGCTTGCTATACACCGCTAGGGGGATGTAAACTACTACAACCGCTTCGGAAAACTACTTGACAGTATCTACCAAACCTTAAATATGCCACCTTTATGATCTAGGAATTCTGCTTGTGGGTATAATCCTAAGAGAAAAGGGTTTTTATGCAAAACAATGTTCATTACACAAAATCAGAAACAACTTACATGTTCTTCAACGATAGAACAGTTACAACAAACTGTTGGGCCAGCCATGGTGGCTCATGCCTACAAACCTAACGTTTTGGGAGGCCAAGGTAAGAGAATTGCTTGAGGCCAGGCAATAAAGGTCATCCTGGGCAACACAGCAAGACCTTGTCTCTACAAAATATAAAAACTATTAGCCAGATGTAGAGGTGCACACCAAAAGTCCCAGCTACTTGGGAGGCTGAGGAAGGAGGATCACTTGAGCCCAAGAGTTTGAGGCTGCAGTGAGCTATGAACATGCTACTGTACTCCAGTGTGGGTGACAGAGCAAGACATAGTCTCAAAAAAATAAATAAACAGTAATGTATATTCATACCAAGGAATGGCACGACAATTAAAAAAAAAAACATTGCTACAGAGAACAAGGTTGAGTTGGCTTTTGCGATGACAATGTTGAGTAAAAGAAGCTGGACATAAAAGAGTACATAATGATGATTCGGTTTACATAAAGTTCAAAAACAGGCATAAGTAATCTATGGTATTAGAAGTCAAAGTCAGTTAGTGGCTAACTGGACCGGGGCGGGGAGGTCAGTACTGACTAAGTGTAGCTAGAATTACTCTGTATCTTGATTCAATAGTAGTTACATGGGTGCACCATACAAGAAAACTGATGGAACTGTGCTCTTAAGATATGTGCATATTTAATGAAGACTAATTATTCTTCATTTAGAAAAATGTGGAGAGAGAGAGAGATGGAAATTTCTGAGAACTTTCCCAAATATGAAAGAATTCAATGCAGCTTAAATGAAGTTATAAATGTTGATGTTTATACCTTTAGAAAAGCCTATTATGAAAAAAATAAAAATAAATAAATAAAAATGAAAGCCTATTATGCTACTGAACAAGGCACTTACCACTTAGTATCATTTGTAACAAAAAGCTAACATTTTGTATTTCTGGAATCTGAAAAACATATGGTGCTATACATCTGAAATGTACATATTTACCAACTAGTAGAGACAAATGTTTAAGAAATTTAAATTGTGTTTTTCCAACCCCTCCGTGTTTTACATTTCTTTCTCTTTACAATTCTGAATTATCTGTAACAAACGCTATTGGAAATAATTCCCACATATCTATATTGCAATTTTTTTCTCTGTTTGCCACAGAGACTTCAAGTTAGAATCCTTGAATCTCAGAGCTGAAGAGGACGCAGCCGGACTCCCTCACAGGACAGAAGAGGAGGCCGGAGCGGAGAGTGCGGGTCGCAAGGTTGCAGACCTAGGGCAGGGACCCGAGCTCCCGGGCTCCCAGAACCATCTCCACCGATCCAATTCTACTCAACCTTCGCATCTTTCCGAACACAAAGCTAACAAGAACCGATCGGGAAGGAATTTTTTTTTCTTTTTTTCAGTAACAACTGTGCTACCCAGCAGATTATTTGGGGACAGTCCTCGGAGTCCTTGAAAACCCCCTGGGGTTTAATGCTAGGATAAAAAGAGAGTGTAGGAGAAAGTGACAGTATCTTAATATGTAAATCCTGTTTACATAATATTTCCAAAGTAACTATTCGTTGATCTAAGAGAAATTTGGCGGAGGTGGGGGGTCGTTAGTGGGGATGATTTCCTCTGGGGGCGAACGCAGGCGCATTTTCCCTTCGGAACTCGCTCCGTAAATCAAAACCTCAAAAAAAAAAAAAAAGAGTTAAAGACGCCACCCAAGACCTACTGCATCCAGGGGTCGGTGGGGACGAGGTCCCCTGGCGCCTAGCTGACAGCTGCAGACCCACACTTACAGCCCAGGACCCGCGCGCCCGGGCCGAGCCGGCGGCCGGTGAGCCCCCGACCCCGCGCAGCACCTAGGCGAGGCCGCCCGCGGAGTCCGGGCCGCCGGTCGGGACCACGGCCCGGACCACCGGAGCGACGTTAGAGAAGAGGGAGGAGGACGATGGGTGGGAAAAGCCTGGCTGTGGGCAAGTTCTGGTAGAGTCGGGAGGGCGCGAAAGAGGGGAGGGGCGCGGGAGGAGATGGAGCGAGCGAGCGCGGGGAGGAGCGCGGCGGCGGGGTTGGAGGAAGCGCGCGCCCGGGTCCCCGGAGCGGGGTGAGGGCGGAGGGGCCGCGCCGGGGACCGCGGGGGGCAGAGAGCGGGCGAGCTGGGCCTTACCGAGCAGCGGCAGCCGGCTGCCGCGGCGCGCCAACGCCAGCATGGCCTCCGGAGCCCGGGGTCCCCAGGCCGCGCCGGCCCAGCCCTGCGATGCCGCCCGGAGCGGCGCGCCCCGCGCTGCAGGTGGCTCTCTTAAGGATGCACGTCACCGACCGCAAATTCCCTTGCACGGGTGCAAAGTGGAAGGGGGGAGGAACCCTCTTCCCCAGAGGCAGGGGCCGAGGCGGGAGCGGAGAGGTTGGGCCGAGCCGAGCGGCCGGTGCCTGTCGCAGCGCTGCAGCCGACCCACGTGCCCGCGGCGGTCCGCAGCCAGGGCGAGCGGCGCCTGGGGCTCCGCGACTGCGGCGGGGGACACTGGGCGCGGTCCCGCCGGGGAAGTTACACCGGGTCCGCGGCTCTGGCTGCCTAGCTGCCCCAACCCTCTCTTTGGATACCGAGCGTGGGGACTACAAGGAGCCACGATCCGCCCTCGTTGAGCGCGGGGCTCTTTGAGGCCCCAGGAAGGGTGCTGAATCCACGCCACACGCTGACGGCTCCGGCCAGCGCGCAGGCGAGCACAGGGTCTCTTTCCTCCTGTGGATCTTAATTGTGGACTGGGTGTCTTTGTCTCTCTCTTCATATCCTGAGATGCCCAGGATGCTTGGGACCCAGTCAGCATCGGGATTGAGAAAAACAGGCCGATTTCGATGTCAGCCACGGCAGTTAGGCAGTCAGAACAAAACACAGATACATCCCAGAGGATGTTTTGAATTATCCACTCGGCAGCTCTTGTTCTTCATCACATAAATTTTTTGAGCTGAAAATAATTTTCTGTGCAATAAGTTGAAGAAAAATTGGCGAGCTCTGGACACCAGTTCTGATTCTTCCCTTACTTAACTAGCCCTTTGACCTCTGCTAACCACCTGTCTTCTGAGTCTGTTTACTCACCGTAAATGAAGGGGTGGATGTCTCCCAGTTCTAGGATTTCCACGTTCTTAATTACCTTAATCATTTTCTAATAAAGCATGAGAATTGGCTTTTTGCTCTTGGCCATTTCCTTAGATGTGGTCTATAGGACAACAGTTTTTCCCACTTAGGGCATGACAGAAAACTTTAGAAATGTCTACCACTAATGCAGCCACTAAGGAAAATATTGTAGCAATTTCTCGAAGAATTAAAATCAGTGTGATCTAGCAATTCCACTTGTGGAGATGTACCCCATAAAATTGAAAGCAGGGTCGGCGCCTGTGGCTCAAATGGCTAAGGCACCAGCCACATACACCTGAGCTGGTGGGTTGGAATCCAGCCCGGGCCGCCAAACAACAATGACAGCTGCAACCAAAAAATAGCTGGGCGTTGTGCTGGGTGCCTGTAGTCCCAGCTACTTAGGAGGCTGAGGCAAGAGAATAGCTTGAGCCCAGGAGTTGGAGGTTGCTGTGAGCTGTGATGCTACCATACTCTACCCAGGGCGACAGCTTGAGGTCTGTTTCAAAAAAAAAAGAATTGAAAGCAGGGTCTTAAAGAGATATTCATACACCCATGTTCAAAGCTCCATCATTCACGCCAAAAGATGGGAGCAACTGGGTATGGTGGAAGACACCTGAGACCCCAGCTGCTGAGGAGGCCAAGGCAGGAGAATCACTGGGCGGCCAATAGAGTCCAGTCTGGGTGACATAGTCAGATCTCATCTCTTAAAACAAAATAAAAAAGTGAAAGCAACCCAAATACTCGTCGGCAGAAGAATGTATACACAAAATGTGGTATATACATACAATGGAATGTTTCAGATTCAAACAGGACAGAAATTCTGATACATGCTAAAATACAGATGGCTCTGGAGGACATTATGCTAAGTGACATAAGCCAGTCACAGAAAGTCACAAAGATGAACATGAAGTCCATCTTCAAATGCATAGAGACAGAAAGGTGGTTACGACTTGGGATAAGCAGGGAATGGAGATTAAGAGTTTAATGAGGGCAGAGTTTCAGTTTTGCAACATGAAGAGAGTGCTGGAGATTGGTTGCCCAACAATGTGAATCTGTTTAATTAGCAGTACTAAACTGTATGCTTAAAAGTGTTTACAATAGTAAATCTTATGTATGTTTATTTTATCACAATTTTGAAAAATGTTTAAGAATGTTGTGACTACCTTAGGCCACTGAAGAAAGAAGGCATGAAATAAGTGGGACCAGAGGAGAGGAAGCAATGCAGTAGGCTGGGAACAGAAAGAAAGGTGAGCTCATGAGCTTTCCAGTTGCTGCATCTAACCATTACCTTGTATTTAAAGCTCAATGCTCAATTCCAGCTGGGCATGGTGGCTCACACCTATAGTCCTGGCCCTGTGGGAGGCTGAGGCCAGTGGACTGCCTGAGCTTAGAGGTTCGAGACCATCAGGAGCCAGAGTGAGACCCCCGTCTCTACCAAAAGAAGCCGGGCATTGTGGCCGGCGCCTGTAGTCTCAGCTACTTGGGAGGCAAAGGGCAAGAGAATTGCTAAAGGAAGAAAAGGGAAAAAAAAATTTTTTTTAACTTAAAAAATAAAAAAAAATTTTTTTAAAATAAAGCTCAATTCCTGCAAGTTTTAAAGGAAAGAAATGGCTACACATTTGTAAAACACTAGCTTGGGTGGAACACCGTTCCGGACACAAAATCATAAAATATCACTGCTTTTTCAAAGAATCTTAAACATAAGGCAGAAATCTCTGAGAAGGGGTAGGGAGAGGGGAAAAATTGGAAATGGTTTCTATGAACAATTGATTTCCCCTGGAAATTGATGGACAAAAATAATTCTAAAAAGCAACTTTAAGGCCAGGTATGGTGGCTCACACCTATAATCCTAGCACTTTGGAAGGCTGAGGTGGGAAGATCCCTTGAGGCATTTAAGACCAGCTGGGCAATAGTTAGACCCTGTCTCTACAAAAAAATTAAGAAAGTAGTACACCTGTTGTCTCAACTACTGGCGAGACTGAGGTAGGAGGATCACTTGAGCTCAGGAATTAGAGGTTGCAATGATCTATGACATCATTGCACTCTAGCTGGGGCAACAGAGCAAGACCCTGACTCAAAAAAATTAATCAATTAATTAGAAGAGCAAATTTGGGGCTAGGTGCAGTGGCTCATGCCTGCAATCCTAGCACTCTGGGAGGCTGAGGCAGGTGGATTGCTTGAGCTCAGGTGTTTGAGACCAGCCTGAACAAGAGGAAGACCCTGTCTCTAAAAACAGCTGGGTATTGTGGGCACCTGGCTTATGGGAGGCTGAGGCAAGAGGATCGCTCAAGCCCAAAAGTCTGAGGTTGCTGTGAGCTATGATGCCACAGCATTCTACTATGGCTCAATAAAATATAATAAAATAGCAAATTTTATAGACTGAAATATTTTGGAGTATGAGGTACAAGCTAATATTTAGAAGGTGAGATAATGTCCATTTATTCTTTGAAGTGTGCCAAGAGTCATATCTGATCTATGAGTCATTACAAAAGTTTTGCGATACACAAAAATCAAGAAATATAAACTCTACATGGATGGAAACAAATGAAACCCTCCTAGCAATAAAATGAGCAAGTGACACTTGGCATGGGTGAATCAGAAAGGACAATGTTGGCTGGGTGCCCATAGCTTAGCAGTTAGGGTTCTGGCCACATACACCAGGCCTGGCAGGTTCAAACCTGGCCTCGGCCTGCTTAACAACAGGGACAACTACAACTACAAGAACAAAAATAGCCAGGTGTTGTGGTGGGCACCTATAGTCCCAGCTACTTGGGAGGCTGAGACAAGAGAATCATTAGAGCCCAAGAGTTTGAGGTTGCTGTGAGCTGAGATGCCACAGACTCTAGTGAGGGCAACATAATAAGACTCTGTCTCAAAAAAAAAAAGGGGGGGGTGGCACCTGTGGCTCAAAAGGGTAGGGCGCCAGCCCCATATGCCAGAGGTTGAGTTCAAACCCAGCCCTGGCCAGAAACTGCAAAAAAAAAAGAATTCAATTAAAATAATAAATAATAAAAAGAAAGTCTATGGGGGTCAAGAAGCAACCAGGAAGTTGAAACAGAAGGGAGAAGAGTAAGTTTGTTTCTAAGTTGAATATGGTGTTTTATATAAGCCCTCCAAACCATGTATGTTATCTAGGTTTTTTATTACCCTTATGCTTAGCTGCTACGTAGAATGGAGTAAGTGGTGATCTAGTTTACCAACATCTTCATAACATGCTTCCAGCTCTTAAATCACACAAATATCCCCCTGCTCTCTTTGCTCTCTTAAACAATTATAATGCAGTATAGTGTCAGTGAAAGCTAAATACTTTAATGTCATCTTTAAAATACAAAGCTTTGTATTTTCCTGAAAATAAGGGGCCAGCCAAAAGAATATTTGAGTAAGATTCATGCACATTCAGCAAAGATATAAACTATATATAGTATAATTTCACACATCTTTTATTAACAGAGGCTTTGAACCCACCAATTGGCAAAATCTGACAATAGAAAGGTTTAGCAAGAATTAATTGCAAGAGAGAACAATTAGCTACTGCTACTGGGAGTCTAAGTGGGCATGAGCATTTTGAAAAATAATTTGGCGTTACTTACTTAAGTTGGATGTCTGCATACCCTCCACCCAGATTCCCCCCAGACATAAAGTTTAGTGAAACTCTTATACATATGTACCCGGAGACATGTACGAGAATATCCCCAAAAACTTGGGAACAGTTTAAATGCCCACCAATGAAAGTCATTGGTAGTGTAGTCATACAATGAAATCTTACATAATATTAAAAATGAATTAGCTGAGTTTACCTGAAACAACACGGATGAATCTCACAAACATAATGTTGAGGGGGGAAAGCAAGTTATTTAATAATAGACCTAATTCTCTGTGGGAATGTATATTCATAAGAGGTAGAAGGAAAGTGAAGAAATAATTATTGCAAAAGTCAAGACAGTGGTTACCTCTAAAATGGAGAACAGAAGGAAATTTACGTAGAGAAGGCAAACTGGAGATTTCTAAGGTACTAACATAGCTTACTGTACATAGGTCACTACAGCCTTGAACTTCGGGGTTCAAGGAATCGACCTCGTTCAGCCTCCCAGGTAGCTAGAATTATAGGCATGTGGCACTGCACTTGGCTTTACTCTCATGTTTTTTAGCCTCTGTGGTGTGTGCCAGATGTTCATTTTATTATTATCCTTTAAACCACATATTTACTTTCATACAGTGCTATATTATGTATTTCACAATAAAAGAAAATTTAAAAGGAAGTTTGACACATTTCTGCCTATGAAGCAGTCTTACACATAGTATAGATGAATTAACAACATTTTAATCTGCCTAAGATCTCAGTCTACCAATTTATAGGAAATTTATAGGACATTGGAACAAGGTAAACAACAATTTAGGGATACCATCAGAAAATTCCAGCCTCTATGAAATGTTATAAGATAAATAACCTGATTTCTTCAATCAAACTTTATAGGTAAATGAAAACAGATTAGCCTAGAGAGTAAAGTAAATCTAAGAGGCTCAGCGCCTGGAGCTTAAGCAGCTAGGACACCAGCCACATACATTTGAGCTGGGAGGTTCGAATCCAACCCAGGCCTGCCAAACAACAATGACAACTACGACCAAAAAATAGCCGGGCGTTGTGGTGGGCACCTGTAGTCCCAGCTATTTGGGAGGCTAAGGCAAGAGAATCACTTAACCCCAAGAGTTAGAGGTTGCTGTGAGCTATAATGCCATGGCACTCTACCCGGGGCGACAGCTTGAGACTCTGTCTCAAAAATAAATAAAGAAAGAATAAAATAAAATAAATCTAAGAGATAAGCAATTGTAATGTTCAATGTGAAGATACTATTTGGATACTGACTTAAGCAAACTGAAAAAAATTACAAAATAATTGTGGAAAAGTGATCACTGGTTTTAATTTTGATATTAAGTAATTATTGTATAAAAATTCTGTGTTCTTGTAATATACTTGTTTGCCTATCTCCTATGTATTTTTTTAAACACACAAATGATCTTTAAAATGCAAGGCATTTCTCTTAAACTAGCCTAACTGAACTTTGTTACCTGCTTTCACTTTGGAATGTTTGTCAATCTCCATGTTTTCTGATAATAAATGTTTTTATAGAAAAAAAAATTGTATTGTGATGGCCACATATTTTTAAAATAGTTTCAGTCTTTCTAGAGGTTCACATGAACTGTGTACAGATGAAATGGTACAAAATGCAGAGGGTGAGGGGTGGAATGACTGCTAACAGGAACAGGGTTTCTTTGGGGAGATGATGAAAATATTCTAAAATTAATGCTGATGTTTGTAAAACTATGTAAATACATTAAAATTGATTGAGTTGTACACTAAGTAGGTGAACTATATGACATATAAATTAGATCTCAATGAAGCTGTTTAAAATGATATATGAGGCTGGGTGCAGTGGCTCAGGGTGGATTGCCCTGAGCTCACAGGTTCGAGACCAGCCTGAGCCAGAAAGAGACCCCCGTCTCTAAAAACAGCCAGGCATTATGACGGACTCCTGCAGTCCCAGCTACTTGAGAGGCCAGGACAAGAGAATTGTTAGAGCATGAGCTATGAGTCTGAGGTTGCTGTGAGCTATGATGCCACAGCTCTTTACTGAGGGTGACAAAGTGAGACTCTGTCTCAAAAAAAAAAAAAAGATATAGGATCAGTGATTTTCTTCAAAATAATCTGATCTGGAAATTTGAGCAGAGGAATCAAAATTGACCATGTGTAACTAATCGACAATAATGACGTAGGTTCATTTCACTTTTCTTAGAAATGTTCTATAATAAAAAGATTTTGAAGGAAAAAAGACTTTGAAATAATGGATTAGTTAAGTTATCCTGAACATGTGGAAAGTGACTACCCTCCCTTAGACCTCATCATGTTCTTTACTGTCATTTTACTAACTCATCTAGACAGGACAGGATGAACTATAACATAACCCTGGGAACTGTTTCCGTGATGCAAACAGACAGCAAACAGGTGAACTGCACAACTCCAGCTGTAGAACTTTATAATAACAGACGATTCTTCTTCTATGTCTAAGATGACTTCAAAATAATCATCTTAGAATTCTGGTGACAGATAGGACATTAGTTTGCTAGGGCTGCCATAACAAGTACTACAAATGGGGAGGCTTCAACAGACATTTATTGTCTCATAATTCTGGAGGCTGGAAGACTCAGATCCAGGTGGTGTCTTCCTGGGTTGATTCCTTCTGGGTGCTGTGAGGGAAAACATGTCCCAGGTCTCTGCCCTGACTTGCACTGGTTTGCTGGCAGTCTGTGGGGCCCCTTGGCTCCAGTTGCATTGCTCTCATTTCTGTCTTCATGACCACGTGGCAGTCTCCCCGTGTGCATATCTGACTCTGGGTTCAAACTTCTTTTCATAATTGGATTCAGGGCCCACTTAATGACCTCATTGTAACTTGTAAGTTGTAATCCCTGTAAAGATCCTGTCTCAGAATAAGGTCACATTCTGAAGAACAGGGGATTAGGACCTCAAAATATCTTTTTTTCAGGGCACACAATTCAGCCCGTAACAGATTTCAAAACCAGTACTTAGAAATTAAGCCGGCTCGGCGCCTGTGGCTCAATCAGCTAAGGCGCCAGCCACATACACCTAAGGTGGCGGGTTCGAATCCCCTGCCCGGGCTGCCAAACAACAATGATGGCTGCAACCAAAAAAAAAAATAGCTGGGCGTTGTGGTGGGCGCCTGTGGTCCCAGCTGCTTGGGAGGCTGAGGCAGGAGACTCGCTTGAGCCCAGGAGTTGGAGATTGCTGTGAGCTGTGATGCCACAGAACTCTACCCAGGGGGAGAGCTTGAAGCTCAGTCTCAAAAAAAAAAAAATCCTTGAAAGAAATTAAAGATACAGGCTTAGCACCCGTAATTCAGTGAGTATGGTGCCAGCCATATACACTGAGGTTGGCAAGTTCAAGCCCTGCCTGGGCCCACCAAACAACAATGACAGCTGCAACCAAAAAATAGCCAGGCATTGTGGTGGGCACCTGTAGTCCCAGTTACTTGGGAGGCAGAGGCAGGAGAATCACTTGAGCTCAGGACTTGGAGGTTGCTGTGAGCTGTGATGCTACAGCACTCTACCCAATGCAATTAGCTTGAGGCTCTGTCTAAAAAAAAAAATTGTTGCCACGGCACTCTACCATGGGAAACAGATTTAACATTTGTCAAAAAAAAAAAGCAAAAAAACCCCCAATCTTAATATGAAGCTAGAGCAATCAAACCAATATGGTACTGGTATAAAGATAAATATATAGGTTTGGCACCCATAGCACAGTGGTTACAGCACCAACCACATACACTGAGGAGGCTGGCGGGTTCAAACCCAGCCCGGGCCAGCTAAACAATAATGTCAACTGCAACAAAAATATAGCCGGGCATTGTTGTGGGCACCTGTAGTCATAGCTACTTGGGAGGCTGAGGCAAGAGAATCGCTGAAGCCCAAGAGTTGGAGGTTGCTGTGAGCTGTGACACCATAGCACTTTACCGGGGAAGACATAGTGAGACTCTGTCTCAAAAATAAATAAATATGTAGGTCAATGAAGTAGAATTGTAAGTTCAGAAATAAAACCTTACATTTATGATCATTTAACTTTTGGCAAGGGTAGCAAGATAATTCAGTATGGAAAAAATAGTCTTTTCAACAAATGATATTGGAACAATTGGATTTTCACATACAAAAAAATTAATTTAGACCCCTTCCTCACTCTATACACAAACATGAACTCTAAATGGATTTCAGACCTAAAATATAAGAGCTAAACATATGAAACTCTTAGAAGAAAAAATATGACTAAATTTTTATCTGAGTTAGGTGATAATTTATTTCACAACACTAAAAAGCATAAGCAATAGAAGAAAAACATAGATAAATTATACTTCTTGAAAATAGTTCTTTTTTAAAATTTTGTCATTTGGATACCATCAATAAACTGAAAATACAACCTGCAGAATGGGAGAAAATAGTTTACAAATCATATATCTGATAAAGACTTGTATCCAGAGTGTATGAAAAACTCTTACAATTCAGAAGACAAGCCAGTTCAAAAATGGGTGAAAGACTTGAATAGACTGTGTCTCCAAAGATATACAAACAGCCAATAAGCAAATAAACTGATGATCAACATCATTATTCATTAGGGAAAAACAGGTCAAGACTGCAGAGAGATGCCACTTTATGCCCACCAGGATGGCTTTAATAAAAAGGCAGACAATAACAAGTATTGTGTCGATGGGGAGACATTGGAACCAACATCCATTAATTGTGGGAATGCAAAATGGTATAGTTGCTTTGCAAAGTAATTTGGCAGCTCTTCAAAACAGGGTGGAAAAGAACAAAGAGTAATTAACTCCTAATGAGTAAGGATTTATTCTTGGGATGGCAAAAATGTTCTAAAATTCACACTGTGACTATACAAAAACTATTGAATTGTACATTTTATTTATTTTTTATTAGATCATAACTGTGTACATTACTACACTTATGGGGTACAGTGTGCTGATTTTATATATAATTTGGAATTGTACATTTTAAATTGATGAATTATACAGTATATAAATGATAAGTTGTTAAACAGTCATTCATCCTCATAACATTTTCATCTTTTTATCTAACTACCTATTTCTCTTGAGTTAATAGCTTTTCTGAAAGAGTAAAAATATTTTTTAAATGCTGTCAGTGATATATAATTACCCAAGAGCCTCCAGAAGAACTCATATTGTTTCTATCTTATTTGTTTTGTTTGTAATTTCTGTATACAACTAGAACCCCTTGAGGAAGATGACATAATTATTCATTTAAAGACGTTCACTCTTGATACTATTTATACCTGAGGTTAGTAGTTCTCTCTCTCTCTCTTTTTTTTTTGTCCACCCCTGCATTTTTATTACCTCCATATTTGAAGCAATTCATGACCAGCATAGTGCTCTGAGGATATTTTTTACAACAAATGAAAGCATTTAAGAAAAAGGCACATGTTCCTTGACTAGGTAAGATATCTGCAAAGCCCCTGCTTGAGGCCTGTCTCCTTCCCTTTTGAGAAGCAGCCCCTATAGTGACCCATACTAGTACCCTAGAAACATTCA
>CAUYQV010096591.1:0-10610 GCA_963574575.1 Galagoides demidoff
GCCTGTGGTCCCAGCTACTTGGGAGGCGGAGGCAGGAGACTTGCTTGAGCCCAGGAGTTGGAGGTTGCTATGAGCTGTGATGCCATGGCACTCTACCCAGGGGGATAGCTTGAGGCTCCGTCTCAAAAAAAAAAAAAAAGGAAATAAATAATGAGAGTTTTCAATATATTTTATTCTTAAATAGCATTCAGTAGAAAGACAGTGAATTACTAGAAGAAGAGAATTCAGGTAGATTTAAAAGGCTTAGAAAGTGGAAATATTCTGTTGCAGGCCATCCAATGAAGGAAGATCAAAAGAGAGAAAAATCCCCTGCCAACTATGCTTGGTCAGATTTTAGAGGGTAATCATAAAAGGATCTACGAGAGGACTTGAAGTAATTATAAAATAAACATCTGTATTTTTCCTCATTATCCAAAGGAAAAACAGAGAAGAAAGACAAATCTTACATGTGATCACTTGAAATAAGACATTTAGAATGTCTCATTTCCTCCATTACCTCATGGGAATGGCTTTTGGCTTTTCATCAGTTGAAAATAATAAAAGTCAAATAAGAAAAAAGGTTTTGCAAGAAAAAGAATGAACTACATTGGGAGAATGTTTTTAAAGGATTTTCTACCACTGGTATGGAGAAATGAGCTAGTGGTTCAGAACACAGTAAAAGTAAAAAGTATCAGATAGCTTCTTAACATGGTATTAAGGATGTTTTCTTTCTTCTGTTTCTCCTTTCTTTCCCCCTTCCTTTCCTCCCCTTCCTCTTTTTTCCTGTCTTCCTTCCTTTTTTCTTTCTTAGACGTCTTTCCTCCCTGGCTCCCTTCCTTCCTTAATGAATTAACTCAGCACTTTCTCATCCCTTAGAATTAGCCCAAGCCCAGCCACCTTCTCTAAGAAGTCTTTTCAGCACCTGCTTGGGTATTTCTATTATAATCTTATCATACATCATTGTTACCATTTTTGTTTCATTCCATGTAAAGTAATATTTACAACTTAAATGTCCTTAAAGAAGAATGATTCAATAAATAAAAATATGTTTTGGGAGAATATTTAATGTCATGAGAAAGTATTTAGCGAAAAAGCAGAATTTGGTTCGGCACTTGTGGCTCAAGCGGCTAAGGCGCCAGCCACGTACATCTGAGCTGGCAGGTTCGAATCCAGCCCGGGCCCGCCAAACAACAATGATGGCTACAACCAAAAAATAGCCAGGTGTTGTCGTGGGCGCCTGTGTTCCCAGCTACGTGGGAAGCAGAGGCAGGGGACTCGCTTGAGCCCAGGAGTTGGAGGTTGCTGTGAGCTGTGATGCTATGGCACTCTACATAGGGGAACAGCTTGAGACTCTGTCTCAAAAGAAAAAAAAAGAAAAAGCAGAATTTAACATATATATTTGTACATACATTTTAAAAAGTGAGAAGGACATACACAAAATTGTTCATTGGGATTACTCCTATAAAAGAGGGAGTAGGACAGGAAGAAACAACCTTCATATTTGACTTTATATATGTAGCTTTTGGATTTTAAAACCAAACTGGTAGAAAATAGATGAAAAAAATCTTACTAACATGACAAGTCAAATCCAGCAATAAGTAATATATATATTATATTATTATTATATAATTTAAGCACAGGGCCTACCTAGCACACACACATCAAAGACACATTTTATATATATGTGTATATATATATATGACTAAGTTAAGGATTATCCTAGGAATGCAAGGTTAATTTAATGTTTGAAAATTAAGTAATGCAATTCACTATATTAACAGAATAAAGGAAAAATGATCATTTCTGTATGTGCAGAAAAAGCATTTGACAAAATTCAACATCATGATTTCATCATAAATTTCTATAAAATATCTACAAACTAGAAATAAAAGGAATCCCCACAATCTGATAAAGAAGATCTACAAAATATCTATATTTAACGTCATACTTAATGGCAAAATAGCCAATATTTACCCCTAAGATATTAAAATTAGGCAAGAATGTCAACTTTTTTTTTTTTTTTTGAGACAGAACCTCAAGCTGTCCCCCTGGGTAGATTGCTGTGGCATCACAGCTCACAGCAACCTCCAACTCCTGGGCTCAAGCGAGTCTCCTGCCTCTGCCTCCCAGGTAGCTGGGACCACAGGTGCCCACCACAAAACCTGGCTATTTTTTGGTTGTAGCCGTCATTGTTGTTTGCGGACCCGGGCTGGATTCGAACCCCCCAGCTCAGTGTATGTGGCTGGTGCCTTAGCCACTTGAGCCACAGGCACTGAGCCTGTCCCAAAAATTCTTACTGCTCTGGGAATTTGCTCAGCAGCACTCACACACAGACAACCCAGAAATTGGGTGGTAGTAGGGGTTAATGCTCCTTTAAAAAATCCTTGACAGACAGGAAATTGGGGCAAATGGAAAAGTCTTCCCCTTTCTTTGGGCAGACAGTGCCAGATGCATTTCCTAAGGTTTCTGAGAAAGTCCTACTAGCTCCAGCAACCAATATCTGTAGCAGTCACTTCTTTTTTCTTTTTGAGATCTCACCACATTAGCCAAATTCCCTCTCTACTGTTGATGAAGTGATGATATCAGGTTTGCCTTATTTCTCACTTTAATAGCAATGCTTCCAGTAAAAGAGGTATATGAATGACTTTCCTGAACACAGAATGTGGATATTGTGTTCTTATGGGAATGCTCACCAATCATGACAGGTGGACCAAGAGGCTTCTTGCCGTCAGCCTCTTTCCCCAGACATAAAGTGTACGTAGTGGCGGGGGTGGATACTATGGGCGTCCCCTCTCCAACACTGGCTCCCACCATTACTGGATGCCTGATCTGCTAATAGCAGAGACTAACACTAAGAATCTCTAATATAGGGCTATTCTCTGGGGAGACTCAGCCAACCACCTGGTAGCAGATTAATCATACTAGGCTTTTTACATCATGGAAAAGGAAGTGATTCCTCCCTCATTGGAACAGACATTATTCTAAATTTGGATTAGCTTTCCCTGCCAGAATACAAACCAGCCAGCACCATCTGCATTTATGGAATACCTTATTTATCAGCATGATAGTCCATACAATGTTACTTCCAATCAAGAAACTAACTTTACAGCAAAAGAAGAGCAGCAATGGATTCACCCCATGAAATTCACTGGTCTCACCAGGAACCCATGGCCAGGTAACAGGTGGGTCTTGGTAACTTAGGTGGTACCGGGCCTAATAAAAACTCAGTTACAGATAGTAAATTAGTACACAATAAATTCTATCTTAAGAAATGCCACGTCTGTGTGTGTATATGTACAATTATATGCATATGTATGGTAACTCATACATGGTCCTGCTTCTCCTATCAGTCCAGGAATCAAGGGATGCATGGGTGAAGTGATTCCCTTCATCCTTTTCTTTCTAACAACTCAATTATAGGATTTTTCTTTCCTATCCCCACAATTCTGAGCCCTGTTGGTTGTGGGGTCTTCTTGGCAACAACAATGGCTTCCTTGAATGGGAAGTTGAAATGAGCACCTGGCCATGTGGGGCTTCTCCTATCACTGAAACAAAGGGCACCAAAAGACAGTCCTTTACTGCTGAGGTGATACATCTCGGTTACAAAAAGGAACTGGATGGCTACTATACAATGGAGCCAGGGGCGTCTGTGTCTAAACCCAAGAGATTCTCAGAGACACCTCTTAATATCTCCATATCCAACACTAAAAGTTAATGTAGGGGCACATCCAGGCCCCTCCTTCCCCGATCATCCCGTCCTTCCAGGGATTGCTGGGCTGGGGAGGTGGAGATGGGGGAAAGTGCATGTGGAGGGTGGGTTGCGCGTGAGAGGGGAGGTGCCGGGAGGGAGACTGTCAGAGTTGGGAGTTCTACTTCAGCCGGAAGAAATGCAGCCATGGTCACAAGGAGTGGCGCCACGGAGCAGCACCCAGGCCCTAGATTCCAGCCAGCCACCCCAAGCGTCTCTTTCGCCGGGAGTGTAACTGTCTCCGGTGAGTCTTCGCTGGAGCCTACTGCCCTTGGTCCAGCCTGGGTACGCCCTCAGCCTGCTCGCAATGGGACGTGATTAGACCGTTGGGCTCCCTGGCTGACCCAGGGAAAACAGAGGAGAAGCGAAACGCGTCTCCCCGGGAGCCCCACGGTTGCAGCCGGCCCCTGTCCTGGCCACTCTCGGACCTGAACCTGGGACAGGATGCTCCAGGGCCAGGAGGGCGCCGGCTAAGGGGGCGCGCCCTGGTGGCTTAAACCAATGCAGAAAACAGCAAGCGAAACAGCTCAAGGAATTGAAGCCAGCTCTTTCAAGTCACAGAGATTCAGCTATTACAGTTTGCCTGTTTGGATAGCCTGTCACTTTTTTTTTTTTTGGAGAGAGAGAGAGAGTCTCATTATGTCGCCCTCGGTACAGTGCTGGGGTGTCATAGCTCACAGCAACCTCAAACTTTTGGGCTCAAGCGATTTTCTTGCCTCAGCCTCCGAAGTAGCTGGAACTACAGGCGCCGGGCACAACGCCCCTCTATCTTTAGAGATGAGGTCTCCCTCTGGCTCAGGCTGGTCTCCAACCTGTGAGCGCAAGCAATCCACCCGCCTCCGCCTCCCAGAGTGCTAGGATTACAAGCGTAAGCCACCACACCCGGCCTCATAAACTCTAACAAGATGGACAAACTCAGAGTTTGTAGGCTCAGTATCGGATATCTGAGAAAAGAATGTTTTGTTTTTGTTTTAATGATGCAACAAAATCCTCTACAGCTAACAGAAACGGAGGCCAAAATAACCACACAGCAAAACTCAAAGAAAGCTTGAACAGGGAAGGAAAATTCATACTTTGGACTCCAAATGACTTGGTATCGGGTATAGGCCTCTCATGCTTCTGCTGTACATGATTCCCTGGGGTTTCCGCCTCTGGTGTCACACATCAACAATGCATGAATTTAACCACAGCTAAGGCAGAGCTGAGCTACAGCATCTGCCAGGCTGGGCATTAAACCCAGGCCTCCCACACCCCTGTAGGCTGTTAAACCCTAGGCCAGCTTCCTCCAGAAACTCTCTCTTTATGGAAACGTACTTCCTCTGCCAATTACAGAGACTGTTGGATAATTACAGATTCCTGGCAATGAATTCCTGAGGGAGGGTAAAGGATCTTAATGGACAGACAAGAAAGAGAAAAATGGATATTTACTTCCTCCTCCCTTAGCTTTTACTCAGTAGCTGCTCCAGCTGTACTTCAACCTCCATTCATATGGAAAACTCAATAAAATTTTTCCTGTAAAACTAAACACAAACTAAACTTTATACCTACCATCTGAGATGCCAATGGAAAAATAGTCTAGGATGTACTGAAGCAAAATGGTGTGCATGAGGAACAGGCACCCTGATGTGTTTTGTTGAGCCTAGAAACATATTCAAATGATTAAGCCTGAAGAAAGAGACATGATGGGGGACCAGCTTATTACCAAAAAAGGCAATGGTCCTGGATTCAGTTAAACATATTTGCAGTTTTTAAAAATAGCAAGCTAGATTATATCCGTGTAATTCAAGACTGCTCCCAAATGAAAAAGAAACAGCATTTACAAAAGGAAAATAGATGTTACTTTTTATGTTCACCACTGGAAAAGCTGTCAAAGTATGAGATAATTAATCCTTTCCTTGCCATGATGGAACCCTTACTAATGAGATCTAACATGAGTACTACTGGAAAAAAATCTGCTACCAAATTAAAAAAGGATTTCTTTAAATCCTAGTTTCCTTCTGGGTGCTATTATGCAACAAAATGGCCACATTTCTATCCTGCTTCACATACTGAACACTGTGAAAGCAGCTTTTTAAGTTTATCTATGAATGAAGGCAGTAACTGATAAGATAATGCTGTGCCAAATGGGAAATAGCAATGTCCTGAAACATGAGGCTATCGATCCATCTCAGGAAATGAACCTGATACTTTTTGGAAGTCATAAAAGTTTCCTTCTAAATAATAATGATGATGAGATGATTTGTACTGGATAAGGACAATTTTTTTTTTTTTGAAACAGAATCTCAAGCTCTCCTCCTGGGTAGAGTGCTATGGCATCACAGCTCACAGCAACTTCCAACTCCTGGGCTCAAGCAAGTCTCCTGCCTCCACCTCCCAAGTAGCTGGGACCACAGGCGCCTGCGACAACGCTGACTATTTTTTTGGTTGCAGCCATCATTGTTGTTTGGTGGGCCTGGGCTGGATTAGAACCCGCCACCTTAGGTGTATGTGGCTGGCACCTTAGCCACTTGAGCCACAGGCACTGTGTCAATAAGGACAAATTTTGACGTTGATTTTGAAGATAGCAAACACAAGCAGGATAATGAAGAGTTTTTTGGATCTGATGTTCTGCTGAGGATTTTATCTATTCGCATAGATTTAAAAAAAAGCTTCATTTATTTACTTTTAGACTTGTTATTTTTAATGAATGTATATAAGGTTATAAATTTTTCTTTAACTTTTTTTTAGTTTTTTTTTTTTTTTAATTCCAGGTTACTGTGAGGGTACAAGCAACCAAGTCACAATCCTTGAATTTGTTAGGTAGAGTCCCACTTGTTGTGTCCCACATCCAAAAGGTGTGTCATACACCCTTACATTGTGCCCATTCAGTGAAGCACACCAAACTTCCCCTTCCTTCTCTCCCTTCCTCATTCCCCCTCCCCTCAACTTGAATTGAAATAAGTTTTTCTCCTATGTGGGCATGAATTAGATCACCTACTGGCTACTCATATTAGTATTGAGTACATTGGATATTTTCTTTTCCATTCTTGTGATACTCTATTGAGAAGAATGTGTTTTAACTCCATCCAGGTTAATACAAAAAATATAAAGTCTCCATCTTTTTAATGGCTGAATAGTATTCCATGGTATACATCTACCATGGTTTGTTAATGCATTCCTGAGTTAATGGGCATTTAAGTTGTTTCCACATCTTGGCAATTGTAAATGGAGCTGTGATAAACAATCTAGTGCAAACATCCTTATGAAATTTTTTTCTTCTGGGTTGATGCTTAGTAGTGGAATTACAGGGTCCAATGAAAGGTCTAATTTGAGTTCTTTGAGGATTCTCCACACTTCTTTCCAAGGAGGCTGTATTAGTTTGCAGTCCCACCAACAGTTTAAAAGTGATCACCTCTTTCCACATCCATGCCACAATCTGTAACTCTGGTACTTTGTGATATGGGCTAATCTTACTGGGGTTGGGTGATATCCCAGGGTGGTAAATTTTTCTTTGACTTAATCTCACAAATTCAGAAATGTATTTCTTTTCTTGTTATTTAGATATAAATATTTTCTTATTTCTACTGTAGTTCTTCTTTAACCCATGAGTATTTGGAAATTCATTTTTAAGTTTCCAAGTGTTTAGATTCCTTTTAGTCTCTTTATTTTTTATTTCTTATGTGATTATAACAATATGGTCAAATATATGACTTAGACTTTCAAAAATTATGAATTCTTAAGGCTGGGCTTAGTGGCTAACACCTCCAATCTTAGCACTATGGTAGGCCAAGGCAAGTGGATTTCCTGAGCTTACAGGTTCAAGACCAGCCTGAGCCAGAGCAAGAACCCCATTTCTAAAAATAGCAGGGCATTGTGGTGGGCCCCTGTAGTCCCAGCTACTTGGGAGGCTGAGACAAGAGAATTGCTTGAGTCTAAAAGTTTGATGTTGCTGTGAGCTGTGACACCATGGCACCCTACCATGGGTGACAAATGAGACTCTGTCTGGAAAAAAAAAGAATTATGATTTCTTTAGAGTTAGAATTTTCTGGCTTGGCGCCTATGGCTCAAGTGGCTAAGGCACCAGCCGCATACACCTAAGGTGGTGGGTTTGAATCCAGCCCAGGCCCGCCAAACGACAATGATGGCTGAACTAAAAAAAAATAGCTGGGTGTTGTGGCGGACACCTGTGGTCCCAGCTACTTGGGAGGTGGAGGCAGGAGACTCGCTTAAGCCCGGGAGTTGGAGGTTGCTGTGAGCCGTGATGCCACAGCATTCTACCCAGGGCAACAGCTTGAGGCTCTGTCTCCAAAAAATAAATTAAAACAAAATAAATAAATAAATAAATAAAATTAATTAAAAAAAAGAATTTTCTTTGTGACCTAGCACTTGAAGCAGGAGTGAGGTATGGTAGTATTTAAGATTTGATTTAAACAAAATGAACTTTTAATAAATAAAACTGACCCTACAGTTACTAAATCTGCCCAAGACATCATCAAGGGTCAAGAAAAGGATATTTGGCAGAGTAAAGTGAAAGTAATGACTGAAAAAAAAAATTTTCTTCACATTAATCATTTCGCACTGAAACAAGACTACTGAAAAAGCCAATTATAGTAGGTCCTTAATTCGTGCTTGTTGAAAAAAACCCTTCAATCTTTTATATTATATTAGATACAAGCAAAGCTAGACTTAGACAAAATTTAAAAGGATTTTTTATTAACTTTTCATCTCCCTTTCCAAGTTTTGGTGTCTCTCCCGCCCACTCTTCTGCCCAGGATTTGCTCACTAACCACTGCTCTACATGCTGTGGCTGAGTGGGTAGGAATTTTTAACACACCCTGGCACTCCATGCATCCCACCCTCGGGGTACCCCAGAGCCATGTACAGATATTCTCCTACTTTCCCTCCATTCCTGTCAATATGCTCTTATTATCCTTACAGCACACATTTCCAGTGTTCAGGGAAATTTTTTCTTTTTTCTTTCTTTTTCTTTTTTTATTGTTGGGGATTCCTTGAGGGCATAAGAAACCAGGTTTCACTGATTGCACTCACTAGGTAAAGTCCCTCTTACAATCGTGTCTTGTCCCCCAAAGGTATGGCACACACCAAGACCCCAGCCCCTTCCCTCCTCTTTCTCTGCCCTTCCTTTTCCTCACCCTGCCCTCCTTCTTTCTCTCTCTGCTCTCCCCTTCCCCCCACAGAAATATTTTCATTTAATTAACTCCCTGCAAAGAACACCCATAGGGATGCTCACAACTTTAGAACTGCTACAAGGGCTAAAGAAGGACACCCTACATTGTTCCCAGGGGAGTTCTCCATGGCTCCCCTTAATACACATGACAGCTGTCACCTCTCCTCTTGTAGAGGTCTTGAATCTTCCTCATCATTCCCCCAGTGAAGCCACCGGGCCTCTTATTCTATTTTCTTTCTTTTCTTGCATTTTTCTCTCAGGCCTCTAAATTAATTTCACAGTGTCTGTGATGAAAGAGATAAAGATTATACACGATTTTGAAAATTACACAAGTAATTATGTTTCTAAATTAGCGTTTGGTCTAAAACTCATTTTAAATTTGCTTGTCTGTCTTTCTTCCTTTTTTTTGAGACAGAGTCTCACTTTGTCACCTTGGTAGAGTACCAAGGTGTCATAGTTCACAGCAACCTCAAACTCTTGGGTTCAAGTGATCCTCTTGCCTCAACCTCCCAAGTAGCTGTGACTATAGGTGCCCTCCACAACATGGGATGGGATCTCACTCTTGCTGGTGAGACAAGGGCTGGTTTCAAACTCCTGAGCTCAGGTAATCTACCCATCTCAGCCTCCCAGACATGTTTAAAACGTTTTAAACATTTTCATGATCAGCTATAGAGAGGTCATTGAAATGTACACCATTCCCTCATAGAAGATGATTTGCAATCCTGTAAAAGAACTAGAATTGCTGGATCTAAACTTTTTTTGCATAGCCTCTCACATCCAGAAACTTAAAAAAGTGAGAGAGAGTCAAACAGCTGTGATGTGACCTATCAGACCTGGAAGACCCAGAGCCCACTCTTATATGTACGTATTAAAGGGTGAGAATGGAAGTAAAGTAGTGGGGGGAAAAAGGTATGATTTATCCAAGGGCCTTCGTCTTCTCCAAATGGCTTTACATTCAGAATCTCTTTTGCCTAATTCTACCCATTTAAGAAGGTATTTTTTTTTTCTTTTTCAAAATCCTGATCTGCTTTTATTCCAAGTTTAGTAAAAATTCCTGGCTAAATCCACTTAGCGCTATCTCTGAGGTGAAAAAAGATTTTCTTATTTTCTGACAGTCCTCTGAGTTCCTGAGAGGATCCATTCTTTTTTTGATTGCTAGATGAATAAGAGGTTCTGCATTTTACTTTCCTTAGCAAGAACATAAGTATTTTCTTCTTCTTTTTTTTTTATTAAGTCAAATACACATAGATCATGAATACATTCATGCATATGTGGGGTACAATGTGCTGATTTTGATTTTTTTAATACAATCTGACATGGTTACATTATACTAATCAACATATCTTTCACCTCATTTACTTAATTATTGTGCCAGATCATCTATGTTCTACACTTCACAGATTTGACTTGTACCCTTGTCATATGCTCCATAGGTCTGGTCCTGCCTTTTACACTCCCTCTGCCAAACCTCCCTCCTCCCCTCCCTTCCCACTCCATTTCTTGCCTTCATCCTGGATTATAGTTGTGTTCCATCTTTCATAAGAAAGTGTGAGTAGGCTCGGCGCCTGTGGCTCAACCGGCTAAGGCGCCAGCCACGTACACCTAAGGTGATGGGTTCGAATCCCCAGCCTGGGCCTGCCAAACAACAATGATGGCTGCAACCAAAAAATGGCCGGGCATTGTGGCAGGCACCTGTGGTCCCAGCTACTTGGGAGG